>JAGVSP010001786.1:0-116335 GCA_022494985.1 Micrasema minimum
TGCCGGCAGTTGAAGGGCTCTGATAGGTCGACCCGTGTAAGTGTATTGAGGTGCGGAATATTCGTGTCATTACTTTTTCTAAATAATTTACCTACTCTGCAAGGCAGATCTAAGTGTATTATAAGTGTATAATGATTATATGATAAAACAAGAACCTCATATAAGATTTTGTTGGTTTCTAACTTGATTTGAAATCATGATGGAAAGTTTGTATAATGATGAAATCATGATGGAAAGTGATACATAGAAGCCATAGAAACGATTAACATGATTTTGACAGAATTTAAGTTATTCCAGCGTTTTAGGCTTTATGTTGATACTTCTTGTTTTTTCCAGAAAGAATCTCTACGTCTGGAGTCTGCTGACCAAGCAGCTAATCAAGATCCTGGACGCCCACTTCGGGAGAATCGTCCAGCTGGAGCCCTTGACAGTTGGACGCTGGAACTCCGTCATCACATCGTCTATTGATAGGTCCGTCAAGGTGTGGAATATTGACAATATATTCGAGCAAGTCCACGTCATCGATAGACAAGAATTGCCCATTGATTCTATCAGGTAAATTAAGATATTTCTTTATATATGCAACATTCCTCGTATGACATTTTTTCCTAGGACGTTGAAATTTTATAGAACCTATTGCCGTATATCCCACAAAACGTTGCAACAAACCTAGCCTCCTAATCCCTTTCTGGAATTCATTGACCATCTTAAATTCCCTGTGGTACAAATTGTTCTGAGTTGTCTTAGTTCTTTATTTTGAGGATCTACAACTTATATGACCTACCATAGATTTAATGACATGATATTTAGACCAAGTAGAAAAGATTTAAAAACAAGGAGACATTCATTCATTCATTTCATTATACCATATCCGCTCCCTTATGTGGAGCATATGGAATCCACATTGGCCATATACTACGTATGCCTCCCGAGAGCCTTAACCATGCTTGCTATTTTACAAGGCATCAGGTTCTCGGCATCCCGGTCGTCCACTGTTGACAATTCGTCGGCAGTTTGCGTCAGAGCTGCGGGTCGTGGACTTGACTTGGTAGGATGCGCGGGAGCTGGCGGCCGATCGCTTGGCCTGGAGGCAGGAGACATCCACAGCTTAATTTTTCTTTAAACAATTCTTCACACAAACTGCCGAAAGAGTTTCAAGTTGATTGGAAAACTGTTGACGAACATCAATAGTCGTTTTTTCATCATCTCAGATCATCGCGAAGAAGTTCTCTCTGTTCTCCACCTGATTTATCCCGCCTGATCCTAACACACTAAACCTTGTATTCAAAGTAAGATCAAAAATATATTTATGTACATTATCTACCATTTAAAACCAGCCAAATTCAACATCTATTTCAGTTTGTGTAAGGCCCAGCCTTTAGCTGTGACAGTGACGAGGGGATGCTTTGGAATATGGGACTTGAAGAAGGGAAAACTCCTGGCCCAGCTGTCCGACAGTCCCCTGGGAGCCATCGTCACTCACGCGGAGATCACTCCTGATGGGACATACATCATCTCGGCTGAATCGGGGAACTTCGTTATCTGGGACACCATGGAACGAAAGGTATCAAATTATGATATTAATTCCATTTTCATAGCATCTTGTACCTAATGTGTTTTTCCATTATTCATCATCATCATTCCATATCCGCTCCCTATATGGAGCGCATGGAGTTGACAAACTGCCTAAACGATCGGCTACCAGTTCCTGTGCGTCTTCCCATGTCAGGTGAGATATTTTGTCAGCAAAAAAAAATTATACATATTGAAAATTTTATCAATATATATTTTAATTTCACTGAAATAATTTTATCATAAAAACTTGTTTTAATGATTTTTGCACTTGTTTTGCGCTAGCTAGGCACACCGTATGGTAGGTAAAATTATACATATTGGCCTTCGAGCTACAAATACAGTAAAAGCCCAAAACTCATTTAGGCCAAAATGGCTTTAACAACCCTTCTAGCAACTAAAATAAGTTTTGGCTTTTACTACATTTGTTTGATATTTTAAATTATCAAGATTCGTTGCACTTGCTGTACCAATGCAGTGCTCTATGCACCATTAGGGAATAGAGAGATACTGTCTTTATTTATTTATTTCCCGTAATTAACCAATTGTTTTTTACTACATGAATACCTTACTGGGCAAAATCCGTGCCGAGTCATTAATTTATAATACGCGTTTTGGTTTTGTAGGCTGTATATACATATTATAACAAAATAAACAGAAAATAGGTGCTGGTTTGGCCATTATTGTTACTCTCTGGTGATAGGTAGTTCGAATTCCTTCCAAAAATTATTGCCTACCTTCACCCATTCCATTCCGTTTTTGTCACCTGTTTTCCAACTCCAATTCAGTCTAGAAAACCCGCTCAGCGCAGTAACATTACTCTGGCCTCGCAACATTCATCCTTCTCGTGAACTCCAATACCTGATCTTCCTTCGTTCTTTCCACCAAAATACCCCTCGTCATACTCGCCATCCTCTCAAGCTTCCCAGATTCCAACTCCCGAAACCCCCTCGACCAAAAGTGAGTAAAAGTGTGCTGTGCCCCTCGTTTGTGTCCCGCCGCGCCAGTTCGACGTGGTGTTCCAGGGTATTCCAGGATACTTCGCCCTTCCTGGTGGTCCTTCCTCATTTCCCGCCCTTGTTGAGTCCGGCTCTGGTAAGTCCTCTTCCATTTTCCGATCCTCGTTCGGACGAAGTTACCAGAGAGTAGTTATCATCGTGGTGGAACCAGGTGCCTTATACCCAATTGACCAAAAAAATATCTACGACATGTAAGAAAAACAATTTAATGTCTATCCCCAATCGCATCACACGATTCACGCTTAGACTAATTTAATATCTATAAATTTAAATATGCAGCTATCATAGATTCACTACCACCAACTAATTACATTTCTCGAGCTATTTTAGGTGATCTTCCGAGAAGAGCAGCCAGGAATAAAGCAGGTGATATTGATGGAGGAAGGGACTCAGTGCTTGACCATATCCAAACCCCATAACGCCACAGACGGAAACGAAGGAGGAAAGTTGACAGGAGTGGCTATCTTGAGAACGGTTCCTGGTAAATAAAAGTATCGTAATTATTTCATGGCAGACCTGTAACTAGCTGACCATTATGTGGCTTCGCCTAGGAAAGGCAAAGAAGATTTCTGCCAGAGAAAAAAGGTTTTTAATGTGTGCAAGGAGAGGGATTTGTTAATGAATGTGGAAAAGTCAAATGTGATGGTTTTTGAAAGAATGTGAATGAATACGTATGTGATATTATAGTGAATGGAGACAGATTGAAGCAGGTTGAAGAATTTTTATATTTGGGAAGTATGTTTACAAGAGACGGAAATGTGGATAAGGACACGGAAACAGAGTTAATGGTGCCTTGAAATGTGGCAAATAAGAACTTATCGAAAGAAGCAAAATTGGCAGTACACAACGGAGTTCTGGTACCAACCCTTATGTATGGTAGTGAAGCGTGGTGTTGGAAAAAGAAGGTGAAAGTAGATGAATGAATGTTGAAATGCGTTCTATGTGTGGCAAGACTATGTATAATAGGTGTACAAATGTAGAATTTAGAGCAGAGTGCAAGGCTGAGATAAGCATTATCGACCAAATTAAAAAAGGGCTTTTACGACGGTTTGGTCATGTGGAGCGCGAATGATGAGTGATGAAAGAACGGCTAAAATAGTTTAAATGCAAGTGTGCCTGGTATGTAGAAGCCGAGGAAGGCTGAAAAAGACAAGTACTTGAAAGTGGTCATGTGAAAAGTCGGAAATCGGCGTATGCGCATGAGAAGATGTATGATTGTAGAGGAAGCAAAGGAAGTATGTCAGGATAGAGTGGTATGGCGTTCTATCCTCTCTGCCTACCCCTACGGGAAAATGGCGTGATGGTTAGTTAGTTAGTTAGATTGGTGTAGCGTTTTCGCCATCATCTCATGCAAGCACGATTTTTCCAAATTTTCGCATCACCACCTTCATGTAGGTACTTGTGGTTCTTGGTCGTGCTATGTCTTTTTCTACAATTTTCTACTTGTCCCAGACCTACACGAATCATATTTTTGCCATTTTTTGCTTCATTTGATCAAACCCTCGCTCATAGCTTAAGATTATTGCTTTTCTTAATTTGGTCTATAACTTGTGGCGGAAGCAATGACGTCACACGCACGAAGCCAAACGAGCGGATCCAGAGCCGAGCGCCCCCGAAAACACTCGGGTAACTTCGAGAAATGTTTCGACTATCTACGTGACAGGACGTCATTTTTGCCGAGCGTTCCTTGCCGCCAAATTGTGGCAAATGAGATTCATTTTTATTCTCTCTATTTTCATCATTCCTTTTCAATCAGTAGTTTAATTAGTTAAGTTCTTTGTATTAGTTTCTAAATATTGTGAAATAAACGTGTGAAAAGTACCTTTCATTTCTCTCTCTGTGCACCCACATAAAACAGGTATACTCACAAAGGTATAACTAAAAACTCTTATCTTAGCCTTGTACATTGTTTTCTACGCTACATAGACTGATTAAAGACTGCTTTTTTATAGATGGAGACACTATATTTTCAGTAGAGTACCCAATAAAATGTTCTGCTGGAGTGGTATTCAGGTGTGCAGTTGTTACATCTGATGAGCTGCATTTTGTGGCTCCAAGTGTGGACAAGACTGGAAGAGAGTGTTCTTAACATCTACCACGCTAAAACTGGAACATTCGTGCACAGGTATTTAGGAGTTGATGGAATATTTTTGATGTATCGCAGTAAGAAACATGAATCATAGCAACATTTTTGGGCGTGTTCAAATATCTACTTGTATACAAATCTGGATTTTATCCTAAGATTATCCAGTTTTGTGTACACACCCAAAAATGTTGTATAAAATTCCTGGTCTGAATATAAGTTGAATAAATTGCAGAGTCATCTTCAGGCGATTACTAGTTATTAATTAAACTCGGTCAGAGTCTTAATTACATAAATAAAGTAATTAGCTAATAAATACTTAACTTCAATATCAATGCATAGATGGAGCTTTTAACGCGCTGGTGGATGATTCTCGATTCGTAACATATACATATACAAAATCAAAAATGTTACCTGGTGTGGAATGGGGAACGTTGTAGTACATAAAGTGGCCACTTAACCCAGCCAATGACAGGTCCCCTGTAAACGCTCGGATATCCATATTCCTGAATTTGAAAAAAAATCTACCTCATCTCTAGGGATATAAATGAAAATTGAATCATAGCTGTTATCCAATTATCTATCATCAAAATTGGTTTAAAACTTTTTTAAACCAATTGAAAATTACTCTATTCACAAAGTCGAGACCAGTAGACATACGGGGATCACGTGCAAATTGCGTTAGTGTAGCATTCATATTTATATTTCATGTGTGATACCTTAAACTGGTACTGAAGCGTAAAACGGATCATCTTGCCTTCATGTAATAAAATGATCAAGATACACTGCACTTGGTGTACCAATGCAGTGCGGATAAGGGAAAGTATAGAACTAGTAGTAAGTAGTTATGACTGATATTCTTAAGTTGACAAACAGACTTTAGTTCAAAAGTATTTTTCAATTTGTGATGAAGATAAGAAGGGATTATTTATGTCCATTGTCCATCACCAAGTTGTACATTATTACTTTATATTTTTGAGTTTTTTTCTTTAGTTCAATTTGATTGTCATATTTTAGGATTCCAATGAGGAATTGTGGTATAAAGGATATGGCTTCCCTTGTTGCTATGCCACACAAACCCCACTGGATAGCTGTAATAGGAGCCGATAAGGGCAGCATTCTGGATATCAAAACGAAGAGACACGTCAGGTAATGTATGATATTAAAGTACTAACAAGGCGACGCCAAGTAGATAATAAATTCATATTTTTACCAATCAAAATTTTCTTCACATATGACGTACAGTAATAAGATCTCTGGCATCATCGTTATACCATATCCGCTCCCTATGTGGACCACCATATGGAATCCACAAACTACCTCCAGGCCAAGCGATCGGCCGCCAGCTCCCGTACATCCTCCCAAGTCAAGTCGACTTCCCGCAGCTCTGACGCAAACTGCCTACGAATTGTCAACAGTGGACGACCAGGACGCCGAAAACCTGATGCCTTGTAAAATAGGCAAGCATGGTGGCGGCTCTCGGGAGGCATACGTAGTATATGGCCTAGCTAGCCGAAACGCCTTCGCTGGATGACAGTATATACCAAGGGCTGCTGTGTCCGTTGCCTCACCTCTGTGTTTCTTACAAAATCAAAATCAACCACCGCACACCTAATATCCTTCTAAGACACCTATTCTCTGCACTCAGAAGTCTGCTATCTTGGGCCCTGGTTAGAGGTGCCACGATTCGCAGTCATAGAGGAGAACAGGTGTGATGCTTTATAACTCTCTGGCATCAGTTTATCTATAAAATTTACAAAGATACAGAGATAATAAGGTTGGTAACGCTAAATCTTAAAGTGCTTTTCATGAAGATATTATGTATCTAGTACCCAGTAAAGTTCGGCTAAAATCTCTGAATAAATATCACCATTTTACAAAACCTAAAACCATTTGTTCATAGTAAAGCTGTTCTCCTTTGTAATTGGACATCATGGCTTGTTGAAGCGAACTGGCCTGTTGAGGTGAACTTACTAACTAACCATCGGCAGAGAGGAAAGAACGCCATACCACTCTGTCCTGACATACTTCCTTTGCTTCCTCTTCTTTTATACATCTTCTCATGCACATACGCCGACTATTCCGACTTTTCACATGTCCACTTTCAAGTGTTGTTGTACTTGGTCATGCCATGTGTTTTTCGGCCTTCCTCGGCTTCTACACCCAGGCACACTTGCATTTAAACTTCTTTTAGCCGTTTTTTCCTCACTCATATGCTCCACATGACCAAACCTTCGTAAAAGCCCTTTCTTAATTTTGTCGATAATGCTATCTCAGCCTTGCACTCTGCTCTAATTTTGTCATATTTGTACACCTATCATACATAGTCTTACCACACAGAGATCGCATTTCAACAGCATTCAGTCTACTTTCATCCTTCTTTTTCCAACACCACGCTTCACTACCATACATAAGGGTTGGTACTAGAACTCCGTTGTGTACCTGCTGCCAATTTTGCTTCTTTCGATAAGTTCTTATTTGCCGCTATCGATTTTAAGGCACCAATTACTCTGTTTCCGGCACTAACCTTTCTATCAATGTCCTTATCCACAATTCCGTCTCTTGTAAACATACTTCCCAAATATACTAAAAATGAAAAAAATGATTTTATTACACATGATTTTTTCATTTTCAAATCGTTTTGCGCAGGTTCATACCAAGATGGGGAGGGCAGGTGACCAAAGATGGCAAGTCTGGTCTCTTCGCTCCTCCACGTGGTGGCTTGGAGCTCTTGGAACTGAAGAGAGGTCAGACTGTGATGACGTTCATCCCAAGAGTCGCTGAGGGAGTGTTTAGTGTCCTGTCGACGTTCTCTGCCACTAACGAGTACGTCTTGTACTATCACAGCGGAAGAAAGACCCTAAGAGTATTCAGGTAAAATATTGACAGATATGGTTGTCATATGTTTTCTGTTATAAGCGGAGACTGAGTAGCGTAAACTTATTATAACCTACATTTTGAGTGTGACAACATTACCATTTCACCTAGTATCTTGATATCCACTGCCAATAATTAGTAAAAATGAGCGACGCTTCTTATGTGAACTCTCTGTTTTTCTTCAGGCGTTTCCTAGTAGGTGATATAATTCGGCTACAATCTCACTTGTAATCATAAAGGTTTCTGCTAAAAATGCTTAGCAATTTTCTCAATGGTTGACAGAGAGTTCACTTGTGAAGCAAATTTTTTACTGTATATTTTAGAAATGGATATTCAAATACTGGTATAAAATTATGTTGTAATACATCAAGTGGCCACTTTACCAGCCAATGATAGGCATAAGCCCTGTAAATCGCCTAGATATCCATTTTCCCTTCCAAATTTTTCGTCTCCGTTGAGATGTCAAATTGTTATTATAACCTACTTATCGTCTTCTTATCTTCTTCTTTCGCCACGTTTGCTCTATGTGGAGCATGTGGACATCACTAGATCCCTCCAGCAGAACCCTGTCACCAGCTAGCTCTCTCGCTCCTCCCACGTCCGCCCCGCATCCATCAGCTCCGCCGAATACATCCGTAGGATGGTCATCGACGGTCTGCCAGGACGGCGGTATCCCCTTTCACTTTACTTATCGTCTCCTGCGTTTAAATATTCAGATTTCCAACACTTACACCACACTCCACACACATACAAAACACACACTACCGGACATAACATAACCACTGTTTGCTCACTTCACGCCTTCAGAAATTTTGTCTTGTACATTGTGTTGTCCACTGTTATTGGTGTTATGTACCAAATAAAGGTTTCTGTTGTTATGTAAACATAGCACTGGTGCATAACATTAAAATATAAATAAATAAAAAAATCGGGCGTTTAAAAACAGGTGTCAAGTGGCTTTACTTACCAAGCCGAATGCCAAATCATTAACTAGGGTTGTCGATTAGACAAATCCATATTCTTCCCTGTTCTATCAATGCCTGGATAACCCATGAAGATGCGTAGATTCAACGGGGGTGAAAACCCCAGTAAAATGGAGCCTATAAACCAGGTAGGAAATTAAAATTATAAAATAGAGTGTCCCTTGGTGTGCCTTCGCACGGGCGGCCCGTCCCGGGCTGTTTGTGTGTGCGTGCGTGGAGGTCTCAAATTATATCCCATCCCTCAACTCAATTGTATTGTGTCTTTTGTAAGGATAGGATGGTCTTTGGATAGGTATTGTGATAAGGTACGGCAGGGGACGTATGAAATAGTGTCTGCCAGATAGGATGATAGGATGTTAGTGTGAGATGCACACATGCGTTCTGTCCCCTCCCCTCTTTTCCCTAATCCCCCCTCCATTGAGACCCTGACCGCGGATGCACGGGTGGATGTCTGGGATGGGGGGCCTGGCGAGGCGGGATACCGGTCTCCACACGGGTGGTTGTAATTATTAATAAATAATGATCGGGGTAGAAACTAACATCCCTACCACTGTTAATTTGGGCCGACTCTGGTTGGTTTGGGTGATGGAAACAATGACAATTATAATACATAAGCCGAGACGGTGGTAGGGGTACAATGAAAGCATTTGTTCGCGTACATAATCGTAAATTCATCCGTATTTTTATCACACTAACAATCTTAAAATTGCGGTTTAGCTTGTTGAAAAAATCGGTAGAGTTGGCTGGACTGAAAAAAAACTCAATAGTCGAAGCCTTTGAAGAATAAACCAGTTGCTTAGGACATTCTGACTCTAATTGTTCACATCTCAACAGAGACGGAGAAGCTCTGGAATCGAATGTGGATTATCTAGGCGTTTACAGGGCTTATGACCTGTCATCGGCCATCATCTGACGAATATTAACAAAGTGATTTTATCTGTAAGACGAATTGCTAAGCATTTTTAGCAGAACTCCATGCTGTAAAGGACTAGATAATGCGTAGTCGTTTCCAGAGATTCTCTGTCTCTTTTGGGATATTAATACGGAGGTATAATAAACTCAGATAGTTAGACGTTTAAAAAAATCAAATTTTAGTTTTTAATATACGAGTATCTATTTCCTTGTCATTGTATTTATTTAATTCAATTTTTATTGAATTTCTGTTTTTTAAAAAAATACCAATTACAAATTGAATTTGTTTTATATCATTGTGCATGTTGAATTATTTAAGGGAAATATTTTCACTGTATTATTTATTTTTTAATTATGTAAATTATGTAACATGTGAGTCAAGAACGGCTAAAAGAAGTTCAAATGCAAGTGTGCCTGTATGAAGAAGCCGGGAAAGGCCGAGAAAGACATGGCATGACCAAGTACGTCAAGTACTTGAAAGTGGACATGTGAAAAGTCGGAATAATCGGCGTATGTGCATGAGAAGATGTATGAATGTAGAGGAAGCAAAGGAAGTATATCAGGACAGAGTGGTATGGCGTTCTATCTGATGGTTAGATAGTTAGTTAACATTATGTTAATTTTTTCAAATAATATTACATTAATGTATTTTTTTGTAAATATATTCAGTTCGATACGGGGTTATACCTAATAAATAAAATAATTAATAAATATTAATAAAAATATTTGAATATCGTAGGTATAAGGGCGGCTTTACCTACAATGTAAATATAATAATTTACGTAATGCCGTCCTTCCAATTTTAAATACGTAAAAATTATGGTACTAACAAAGGTTTACGTAGAAATCATTTGTCTCTTTTCATATTTGATAGTACCCATTGCATAGAAAGAGAGGCATTATGATTATCGAGTAGGAAGATTTGGTAAATATTTTTAATATTGCCTTCTTAATTCAAGATATTATTAGTAAGTAATTATGTCATTGTTATTAATATATTATTGTTGTTATTAGATACCAATGCCGTGCCCTGTGGTGCATAGGGCACGGATAAGATATTTATAACACGTATACCTGATTATGGTTGTATATAGAATTAAAGATAAACAAAGTTATTAATAATAAATATAAACATAATAAAAAACATGTTTTAAAAAGTTTTATTATTTACCTATTCACGTTAAGTTTGCATTTTTAATTTTAATTTAGATTTTTTTTTTATATTTTTAATTTTAACATTTGAAAATATACCCTATTATGCACATTTCAATATCTTGGTTCCATGTTGTACATGCACTTATTTTTACAAAATGCAATTCTGTCTTTGGTGCACCCCTTGAGAGTTGTTGTTACTTAAACTCTGTCACCTTTATTTAAGATATTATTGATATCCCAACAGATACAGGGAAACTCTAGAAACGAATGTGGATTATCTAGGCGTTTACAGGGCTTATGACCTCATTGGCTGGGTTAAGTGGCCACTTGATGTATTACAACATTCCCCATTCCGCCCATCATCTGACAACCATATATGACAAATTTTTGAAACTACTATATTGAGTTTGTACAGAAGTATCCACATTTGAGTTGGTTTTTCAACAGTTTATAATATTTTTTCTCTCTAGTGACATCTGTTGAGAAGATTGTTAAGCATTTTTGGCAATCAATCTTTATTGGTGTAGGTTAGGCTCATCCGAACTTAATTACTTACTAGAAGACGCCTGAAGATGTCTCTCCAATTTTTATTTGCTTTATATTTTAACCAGTAAATCTTATTAACAACATTTTGAATGTGTACAAATACTTGTAGACAAATTACTGGATTATACCCATGCTGGGTTTATATCAGATATTATTGATATCCCAACAGAGACAGAGAAACTCTGGAAACGAATGTGGATTATCTATTTATTTCACTCAGTGACATAGGTTTCGTCATTACAGATATACATTTTTTAGTATTTCTTCAAATCATTTTCTATTTCTGCTCTGTTTATGTCCAAGCAAATTTCTTTCCCGAGAAGGCGTGTTAAGCAAGAATAATTTCAATATTAGTCATGCCTGTTTAGACGGCGACATTTGCGAGTGGAGATTGGCCATGACGCCAGCGCATTCCCATGTAAACTAAGTTATCTTAGTTGCATAAATATAACCAAATTGCCCCGTCGTTAAAAGGTTAACATTCTAATTTAAATTTGAATCTGACGTCTAGGTCTGCAACGATAAAACACATTCTAATCGCCGATCGTTCTGACTGTCACTAAGAATGGACGATAAGAATGTGAAAAATGAGGGTTTATAGGTGTTTAGTTTTATCATTATGTCAATTTGTTTTCCCGCCCGAAATGGCAACTGTAGGGTGAATCAAAACATTAGGATTTAAAAAAAATAACATTTATAAAAATTATTTAAAAAGGTTTTTTACATACTACAAAATTCACGTAAATTTCACGAAGACCTTTATTGGTATTTTTTTAAAATAAAACGCATAATCTAAAAATATTTTAAAAACAATTTTTTATAATCGTATCTCTATTTTATATATCTGGTCGTCCACTGTTGACAATTCATCGGCAGTTTGCGTCAGAGCTGCGGGACGTGGACTTGACTTGGGAGGATGCACGGGAGTTGGCAGCCGATCGATTGGCCTGGAGGCAGTTTGTGGATTCCAGTATATGGCCCAGCCAGCCGAAACGCCTTCGCCGGATGACAGTAGATACCAAGGGTTGCTGTGTCCGTTGCCTGACCTCTGTGTTCCTTACAAAGTCAAACCACCACACACCTAAAATTCTTCTGGGACACCTATTCTCAAAACTCTTGGGCCCTGGTTAGGTGTTACGATTCGCAGCCATGGAGGAGAACAATAAATCCGGCATTTTAATAATAAATACAGAATGCATATCGACAGTTGAAAGGAAAATGTTATCAAGCGACAAATGATAATATAATACACATTATGTATTATGCATTATTTCATTTTCCTTTGCACAGATTACGTCGCTCGGTATATTTTTTCTTACCACCGTCGCGTCGCGTCAATATTAAAATAATACACGTTGATACCAATATCGAGTTTACAAGATGAACAACTTTCCACCTATAAAACGTATTCCGATATTTCATCGGCGATTTCCCATCAAAATGGGGCAAAGGAACAATAAACATAAAAATAGCTGAAAGGGTTCTGAGAACGCATCGTCAATGCAACCAACAAATGTGCATTCAAAAATAGAAACTTCTTAACGACCTGTTTATTCTATGGAGGGAGTAAAATTGTTTTTCTTAGCTTAACACCCGGTGAGAGGTAAACGCTATAAATCACCGCCTTTTAGATAAAATAACAAAAACACGAAACAATGATAGTTTAGGAGCCACTTAAATTTGAAAAATGATGTTCAAGAAAAACTACGCGTTTATACAGGGTGTAATAAAACTTGATGTAAAAGCGGGAAACCAGTCTGAATCTACATAATATTTGTAGTCGATGTTGTAAAATAAATTATTTTATTTGACCCCTAGTTTTCAAGAAAATTGAGTACGAAGGTAATTTTTTTTTCCAATTTTTTTTTTTTGCAAATTGTCATCAAATATAATGTATTCAGTCAAAATAAATAAGAATTGGAGCAATTTGACTTAATCTGCCATACTTATGAAAACTTTTGTGAGAAGAAAAAAACTTTTTTTTTCAAGCTCACATTAAAAAGTCGTATTACACAATCGTCTCCAAATACGATGTAGATTCACCAGTTTTCGGGTTGTAATACGAGTTTTGTTTTACGAATATGACTCTTTAATCTGACCTAGAAAAAAAAAATTCTCACAAATGATGGGAGATTAAGTAAAATTGCTCAAATTCTTATTAAAACGCGTTTTTTAATTTTGTCTTCTTTGTAAATAGTATTAATTTGACTAAACACATGATATTTGATAACAATTTGCAAAAAAAATCGAATAAAAAAAAAAACTTTAGTACCTACTCAATTTTCTTGAAAACTAAGGGTCAAATAAAAAAAAATTATACAACAAAATCGACTTCAAATATTATGTAGATTCACTGGTTTCCCGCTTGTACATCGAGTTTTGTTACACCCTGTGTTATAATATTTTTTTATTTTTTTGAATTAAAGTAAAAAAAACAATCGAAACATAAAAGCCGAAAGCACGCACGCATCTGAGAAACAGATTAAAGTGCTTTTTTTTAGTATATGCAGGAAATAAATTACAACGATTAAGGAGTTTCTTTACTTAGATTGTTTTGTTAAAAAACACGAAATGTCTTTAAAACCGATATATTGAACTTCTGTATTGTGCCAGTGCTTCTATATTAATGTGATTCCTGACATTTAACAGAAGCTCGTTTTTTGAGTTTTAAGAACAGATGTCTGAGAGGAATTCTAGGCATTAGATGGTTGGGCTTCATAACCAACGTTGAAGTTCGGGAACGGATGCAGCAACGTTTAACTGGAGTCGTGGCGATGGACCTGGCTTGGGCATGTACTCCGGATGCCTCGCACGAGCCTTAACTCGAGCTGTCTCTTGGACGTCTGCAGGATCCCGGCGTCTTGGTAAACCGTCGATAACCATCTTCCGGGTGTATACGGCGGAGCTGATGGATGCGGGATTAACGCGGGAGGAGAAGAGAGAGTTGGCCGGAGTTGGTGGAGGGATCTAGTGATGTGTGCATGCTTCACCCATTTGGCTCCTATGAGCGAACGTGGCGAAAGAAGACATAGGATAAGATCATTAAAACGACGATTTAGATAATTTTATGTAATAATTAATGGTCATATGTGTATGTACAACATACCTTTTTACTTATTAGTTTAAAAAAGTACTCAAATTCAATATTTTTGTATTTGATATTGCTCCTAATTCTTCTTTTTAACTCACAATTACTACTCCTTCCCCTCATCCGTACCTAATGGCGAATAGGAAATTGCATTTGTACACCAAGTGCAGTGTGCCGTGAGCATTTTTAATATGCATTTTTACAAGATGATCAGTCTTAAGCTTCAGTACCAATCCAAGGTATCACATAATACGAAGTGTTTTTACGTAAAAAATTACATTTAAATGAATATTTTTATATTTACTCCATCGAAAATCGAGCCTGCGACCTCATGCATGGCTATTGAACACATAACGCTTTATTTAATTTTAATTTTATATATTTAATTTAATTTTGTTTACGGACTTAAGTCCATTTCAAACATAAAATTATTCTAACACATATATACACAGGTACAATTAAAATAAGATACAATTAAGGAAATAAAGCTAGTACAAAATTATAAGTATACATTTATTAGGACTACCACGAGACAAGATCTGGTCTATTTTAGTGATTGTTTAAATCTGGAAAAACTAACATAAAATGATTTTTTTTACTAATATTTTTTAACGTTTGGTTATGAATCACCCCCACCAAGGAAAACACACCTCGTAAGCTCTTTCCTACTGATTTCAGTAGCGCACCGCACCTCGTAGCGTCAGTTTCACAAACTAACTGACAGTTGACAGATAAACGTTCCATTTCCGATTTCGAATTCAAACCCGCCATTTCGAATTCGCGTGAGCTATCGACAGTACGCTTTCCCGCCAAAAATATACACACATTTTAAACAGTGCGAATTTATTGAAATATGTGTTTTTACTTGGTTTTATAATAGAAATGTGATGTCATAGAAGTATTAGAAAACAAAGATATTTTATTAATTTTTATGTGGACTACTTAAAAAATATTAAGATACTTATAATAATGTTACTTAAAAACATTCATTTGGTGTCGCTATTTTCTTTGGTGTTTGTGGTACATAATGTGATTTCAAAGGAGTTATTTATAGACAATTATCCCGAAGGTATTATTTTATTATTATTTTTCTCACAAACATCAGCTACATCTACAACTATAGGCAGGGTTTAAGTACCGACCCGCAATCAGCGCACAAAATTTGGGGAGCGCGCCTTTGCGGTTGCGGGCCCTGCGGCTTAGAATGCTCTCCCACCAACTGTGAGAGTGAAGTGACGACCCATTTGTTCTCTAAATCTTTTGATTAATTTTGATAATTGTATTTTCTGCTCAGAAATTGAATTTTTATTCATTTCAAATTTCCCATTAAATTCAATGCTTGAAGCGCCCTTGAGGTATATTTATACGAAAACGGCGCTATATAAATTATCCATAATAATAATAATAATAATAACCCTAGTAAAAATGATACTATTAAATTACAAATGGCATCTCATCAGGGACGGAAAGTTTAGATGTAAATATCTCACTTGGGAATATCTTACTGCCGTTGGCTGGGTTAAGTGGCCACTCGATATATTACAACATTCCCCATTTCGCCTAGTATTTTATACCCATATCTGCAAATTTTAAAAGAAACATTTATTTACTTTAAAATACTTACGCAAGCCTCGTTTTTATTAGTTATTTATTTTAAAATCCCTTGTACATAAATGTAAATATTTACAAAAATATAGATACTTAGTACCTACATTATGTATGTTATATAAATATCTAAAATCTTTTGACTATCTGATTTTATTTGACCTGACACTAAAATTAATATGGAACAAAGGTATACGCTTACATTAATTTACTAATGCCTTGATTTCTAAGGCTTCTATACTCAGTTTAACTGGAAAAAACTCTAATACCGTGTTAAAGTAATAGGTTTTTAACTTCGAAAAAGAATTCACTAGAAGGGACGTTTCCGTACAAAGTTTCTAAAAATTTATCAACACCACTTTTTATCCAAATTCCACCGTCTAAAGACTCCAGTAGCTCAAGCACAGATAACTATCGACGTAGTTAAAAGCGTGCTAATCACGTGCTAACGCTAACGATTTGAGCGATCACAATGACATACCGTTCAATACCGCGATCGCTGAGCCGAGAATTGACGACCTGAGCCGAGCGGAGCCGATCTACGCTATATCGCGGCCTTACGTCAAACGTCAAATCATCGCGCTTGTCGGATTTTTAATTATGTCGACTGCTTTTCTCAATATTTGGCTTGCCGAAAACCGGCTAAATTATAATAAAGATTGAATGAAGATTTGTGCTAATAAGATATATCTCGGGAAATGGCTCGCGACTAGTATGCGCTCGTTTAATAATCCCGATCGATAACTTTTAACGCGTGTTCCATTGTGATCGCGAAAACGTTAAACATCCATGGGTAAGAAATCGTTATCACGTCGCTTATAACCGAGTCGGTACTGATCTGTGATCGAGCAACTGAACTTCAATTCTCTCACATTTTGAAACGTGTGACATAGTGATGACGTAGATGCCTAGTGATGACGTATGAGTGACATAGTAGGTCACTAGGCAACAGTAGGCACGGTAGTATTTTTTAAGTATTAGAGGCCACTTCTCTGAAATTCTTTTTTTAGTGTTTTTAATGACTATTCTAGACATTAAATATTTATTTACATTCAATTTTCATATAAATATTTCATGTGTGATGCCTTGGACTGGTACTGAAGCGTAAGACTGATCATCCTACCGTCATGTAATAAAATGACCAAGATTCATTGCACTCGGTGTACCGATGCAGTGCCCTATGCACCATTGGGTGCGGATAGCGGAAAATATTAGTAACAGTATTTTGCATAAATTATGATAATTATATTTCTCAGTGGGACGACACCTCGAGTCAGGACATCTTATTAAAGCTCGATTGTAATATTTTATCATTACTGTCTCGTTAAATGATTAGGAATAAGTAAGTTACACTTTGCGAGTATGATTGATTCATTTCTTGGCTCGAATGTAAATTGATTGCATTTTGATCAATTTATCGATTTCCCGATAAATGACCCTTACAGGTCATGACGTATTAAATAGGTCAAGGTATGAGATATGTAAGATACGAGTAATTTTCAACATAATATAACAGTCTCCAGAGGTTTTTATTAGTAGATAACTAAGCAAAAACCGTGTTTAATTTTAAAACTGGGTAAAATCTTGAAGTTTTTAAAACGGGGTAAAATCTTGTAGTTTAACATAATTTTTTTTTAAAACGTGGTAAAATCTTGTAGCATTTTCAGAATATTTTTTTAAAACGGGGTAAAATCTTGTAGTTTTACATAATATTTTTTTAAAACGGGGTAAAATCTTGTAGTTTTTAAACGGGGTATAATCTTGTAGTTTTTTAAAACGGGGTAAAGTCTTGTAGTTTTTAAAACAGGGTAAAATCTTGTAGTTTTTAAAACGGGGTAAAATCTTGTAGTTTTTAAACGGGGTATAATCTTGAAGTTTTTAAAACGGGGTAAAGTCTTGTAGTTTTTAAAACGGGGTAAAATCTTGTAGTTTTACAGAATATTTTTTTAAAACGGGGTTAAATATTGTAGTTTTTAAAACGGGGTAAAATCTTGTAGTTTTTTAAAACGGGGTAAAATCTTGTAGTTTTTAAAACGGGGTAAAATCTTGTAGTTTTACAGAATATTTTTTTAAAACGGGGTAAAATCTTGTAGCTTTTAAAACGGGTTAAAATCTTGTAGTTTTTAAAACGGGGTAAAATCTTGTAGTTTTTTCAAAATAATATTTGGGTCTTTTTTTTGTATTTTCTAGCCTTCAATCTGAACCGTGTGATGGCAATAGTAGGTAGGTATTGTATTGGTTTTATAAATGAACTAATGAGTAAATATTTACTTTCTTCTCACTATTATTATGCACTCAATTATCTACTTGACCTAATAATATAAATGTATTAATACATTTTAAATACCGTATGATAATGTCTTAATCAAGAAATAACAAATCCTCTACATTTCTACATAATACTTTATAGTTTTTCAAGAACCCTCAAAGGTGCATAGGGCACTGTATTGCTACACCAAGTGCAATAAATATTTACCTTCACACAGCTATATTTCATGTGTGGTACCTTGGACTGGCTCTAAAACGTAAGACTGATCATCTTGCCTTCATGTAACAAATGATCAAGATTCACAGCAACATGGTGTACCAATGCAGTGCCCTATGCACCATTAGATGCGGATAATGGCAAGAAGAAGAAGAAGAAGATATATATTTGTAAATAGGCACGATTCCTGACAAATCTTAAAAATGTAAGAAAAATAAACGCGATAAGATCCCTTTGTAAATAAACTGCAAAAAATCGGTGGGTTTATGTTATCTTTCAAAATAATACTATCTTACCACTAAATCAATGCATAATCATATACAGGATGTTACAGTAATATTAGTTATAATAATATTAATAATAATATTCGTATATTTCGCATCATCTTTGATACAGTATACATAAAATAAAAAAATAAGAAAGAAAAAAAAGAAAGAAAAAGTTAAATGAAATTAGATATAGAGAATAAATATATTCCTGACATAGCAAACATACCGGAAGCACTGCAGAACCTTGGTAAGCGGTTCAGTATGCTAAAGGCGTTAATGTGATACAAATAACGCAAGAATTGGATACGGATGAGGGAAAGTAGTAATAGTGGTATATTTTTATAATTTTAATGAAGTTTTTATTAAGCAATATTGAATTAAATTGTATTTTTTTAATGTAGATTTTAATTGTAATGTACACATAGAAATATATATATATAAAAAATTCACATAATATCTGTTCCACATAAACTAACTAACCATCACGCCATTTCCCGAAGGGGTACGCAGAGAGGATAGAACGCCACACCACTCTGTCCTGGCACACTTCTCTTGCTTCCTCCACATTCATGCATCTTCTCGTGCACGCACGTCGATTATTCCGACTTCTTACATGCCCGCTTTCAAGCACTCATTTTACTTGATCATGCCATGTCTTTCTCGGCATTCCTCGACCTCTACATCCAGGCACAGTCGTATCATATATTCTTTTAGCCGTTTTTTCATCATCCATTCACTCTACATGACCGAACAGTCGTAAAAGACCTTAATTTTGTCGATAATGCTTATCCCAGCCTCGCACTCTGCTCTAATTTGGACATTTGTACACCTATCATACATAGTCTTACCACACATAGATCGCATTTCAACAGCATTCAGTCTACTTTCAACCTTATTCTGCTCTAATTTCGACATTAACCTATCATACATAGTTTTACATGAAATTAAAAAGACATAAAATGTAACGCCCTGTATGTTGTGTTGTAACATTAAATGTACCTAATTTGGTCGGCGGTTGGCACTTCCAATATCCACATCCGAAACTCGACGTACAAGCGGGAAACCGGCGAATCCTAGTCATATTTGGGGTCGATTTTGTAGATTACACTTTTTTTATTTGACCCATAGTTTTCGAGAAAATCGAAAAGAAGATTTGTAAAAATAAATTTTATCAAATTGTTTTCAAATTCATCATCATCATACCATATCCGCTCCCTATGTGGAGCATATGGAATCCACAGACTGCCTCCAGGCCAAGCGATCGGTCGCCAGCTCCCGTGCATCCTACCAAGTCAAGTACACGTCCCGCAGCTCTGACGCAAACTGCCGACGAATTGTCAACAGTAGACGACGAGGACGACGAGAAAAATTCATGTTAAAATTAATTTATTTGTTTTTCATTAAATTTTACTAAATTTCACTAAAATTAAAAACCGCATTTTAAAGAGTTTCTGCAATTTTACTTTAAGATCAGATTAAAAAGTCATATTATTATACATTTGACTCCTAATACTCGAAATATGATGTAGATTCAACGGTTTTCGGGTTGTACTACGAGTTTTGTTACACCATGTATAGTGCCATGTCTACCGTCTGAACTAACTAGAGAAAGGATAGAACACCACTCCACTCTATCCTGACACACTTCCCTCGCTTCCTCCACATTCGTACGTCTTCATAATTTTATTATTTAATTAATCTCCTCTTTTACTATTTTATTTCAATTTTATATCATTTATATTGGTATTTTTTCTTTCTCAGAATCAGCATCGTCAGAAGGTCCCGATGAACCTGACCTCAGCGAGGACTGTTGCTACGAGGGAGAGGAGTGGGCGGACTCTGCGTGTGTCCCGCCAGAGGACCCTGACAGGACCAAGGCGTGCCTGGACAGCGCCACCAAGTGCTGTCAGAAGGTTATAAGGTGAGTCAGGGCTAGGAGACGCGGACCTGACTAGGGAGGAAATGGCGGACTCTGCGTGTGTCCCACCAGAGGACCCTGACAGGACCAAGGTGTGCCTGGACAGCGCCACCAAGTGCTGTCAGAAGGTTATAAGGTGAGTCAGAGCTAGGAGACGCGGACCTGACTAGGGAGGAGCTGGCGGACTCTGCGTGTGTCCCACCAGAGGACCCTGACAGGACCAAGGCGTGCCTGGACAGCGCCACCAAGTGCTGTCAGAAGGTTATAAGGTGAGTCAGAGCTAGGAGACGCGGACCTGACTAGGGAGGAGCTGGCGGACTCTGCGTGTGTCCCACCAGAGGACCCTGACAGGACCAAGGCGTGCCTGGACAGCGCCACCAAGTGCTGTCAGAAGGTTATAAGGTGAGTCAGAGCTAGGAGACGCGGACCTGACTAGGGAGGAGCTGGCGGACTCTGCGTGTGTCCCGCCAGAGGACCCTGACAGGACCAAGGCGTGCCTGGACAGCGCCACCAAGTGCTGTCAGAAGGTTATAAGGTGAGTCAGAGCTAGGAGACGCGGACCTGACTAGGGAGGGGCTGGCGGACTCTGCGTGTGTCCCACCAGAGGACCCTGACAGGGCCAAGGCGTGCCTGGACAGCGCCATCAAGTGCTGTCAGAAGATCAGAGCTACGGGATGCGGACCTTGCTAGTCCTGCTTCTCCAGATTCCATACCCTTCTATCTTTCAACGTTTCAATAGTTTCAATCATTAGTATAACAATTATTTGTGGTTTTATTACAAATTCTCATATGTTTTTTAAAACTTTTTGGATACGCCTCGTATTTTGTTGTGTGCATTTATATTTTAAAGTGAAACGTTCGATATTTGTGTTTTTTTAATGATTTTTATGCGCTGTGTACCAAATTAAATTTTAACCATATAATTAGGTACATGTTCGCCAAATAAAAGAAATTAAATTGAATATTATATTTTATTACCTATTCAAGTAGACTTGAAGACTTAGAAGTGGGGGGGCTGAATTTTTAGAATAAAATTTAAGTATAATTCAAAAAAAGTGGCATCCGCCATCTTGGAATAAAAAATAAACGCTAGATTCGAAATCAGGGCCCCTGAAAACCCTTTAGACGATATGCGACATCATTTTTTGAAAAAAGCGTCCGCCATCTTGGAATAAAAAATAAACGCTAGATTCGAGATCAGGGCCCCTGAAAACCCTTTAAACGATATGCGACATCATTTTTTGAAAAAAAGGTACGTCCGCCATCTTGGAATAAAAAATAAACGCTAGATTCGAAATCAGGGCCCCTGAAAACCCTTTAGACGATATGCGACATCATTTTTTTGAAAAAAAGTGGCGTCCGCCATCTTGGAATTAAAAATAAACGCTAGATTCGAGATCAGGGCCCCTGAAAAACCTATTAAACGATATGCGACATCATTTTTTGAAAAAAAGTGGCGTCCGCCATCTTGGATTTAAAAATAAACGCTAGATTCGTAATCAGGACCCCTTAAAACCCTTTAAACGATATGCGACATCATTTTTTGAAAAAAAGTGGCGTCCGCCATCTTGGAATTAAAAATAAACGCTAGATTCGAGATCAGGGCCCCTGAAAACCTATTAAACGATATGCGACATCAGTTTTTGAAAAAAAGTGGCGTCCGCCATCTTGGATTTAAAAATAAACGCTAGATTCGAGATCAGGGCCCCTGAAAACCTATTAAACGATATGCGACATCAGTTTTTGAAAAAAAGTGGCGTCCGCCATCTTGGATTTAAAAATAATCGCTAGATTCGAAATCAGGGACCCTGAAAACCCTTTAAACGATACCCAACAGCGCATAGTGGTAGCGCAATTTGCTACCGTGCATGAGGTCGCCGGTTCGATTCCCGTAGAGGGTCAAAATAATATATTTATTTACAAACATGTCATTTTCTTACTAATATTTCACTGAAGCGTAAGACTGATCATCCTACCTTCATGTAATAAAATGATCAATCGATGCACCATTGGGTGCGGATAAGGGAAAGTAGTATAAGCAAATGCTCATAATTTCAAACAAAAAATTCTTGTAGCCCGATAAAGAAATAAAAACTTCTAGGTAGGTTACCCTTATAATATAAATTCTAAACAAATTATGAGGTAGGTACTATTTTTTAACTAAATCACTGTCTACATATTATTTTATTCGATGGCCGTAATTGAAACTTAAAATCTCCTATAGAAATCAAAGACTACAATAATATGATAAGTAGGTACCTAGGTACTTTTTTAACTAAATTACTGTCTGTACATAAATTAATTAGATAACCATAAAAATAATAATGGAATATTCCTTAATATTTTCTAGGCTACCTAATAATATAAATTCTAAGCAAATTATAAGGTAGGTACTTTTTTTCAACTAAATCACCGTCTGCATATATTATTTTATTCGATGGCCATAATAGAAACTTAGAAAATCTCCAAAGAAATCAAAGATAACAAATAATATTATAAGTAGGTACCTGGGTACTTATATAACTGAATAACTGTCTGAACATAATTTCATTAGATGGCCCAAAAAAAAATAATTGAATATTCCTTAACATTTTCATACAGATTTTTCATGATTTTATCGATCTAATAACTTTTTTATTTTTCCAGCTAGAAACGATTTTTTTGGTGTCGTTAAATAGATAATTTTGTCTATTTTCTAATTATTGCGTAAAACACGGTGCGGTGGAGCAATTTGCGCCCAGGGTAGCTCTGTGTCAAACTGAATTCGGTCTGTATGAAGAATGAATCGAAATGCCGCTTAGCTTAATTCTTGCAAAAAAAAATGATTTCGGAGATTAAAAACATGCTGGTAACCTATATACCATCTCGCCCTACGAATTTATAGTGAAAAAACCTGGAATCGGGGTGCAATCAAATTAAAATTAGCGTTTGAAAATGCGAAGTGTCCAAATATTATTCCCATACAAACACCCAAATTTCACTCTGACGTGACGTCACTTCCGTAAACTGCGACACATTTCGGACTCTCTCCCTCTCTTACGGAGAAATGTGCGAGAATGATATTCCAACAGAAACAGAGAAACTCTGGAAACGAATGTGGATTATCTAAGGCGTTTACAGGGCTTATGACCTGTCGTTGGCTGAATTAATGTATTACAACATTATCAACAACATTTTGAGTGTGTCCAAATACTTGTAGACAAAAACTGGATTTCACCCACTACGGGCTAATAAGTACAATTTGACATCTCAACAAAGATGAGAAGTTTGGAAGGGAATATGGATATCTAGGCGTTTACAGGTGCTTATGACCTGTCACTGGCTGGGTTAAGTGGCCACATTCCCCATTTCACCTAGTATTTGATATCCATATCTGCCAATTATCAGAACTTGTATATATATACAGTGAAATGGCGCGACGCTTCACATGTGAACATTTTAAAAATTGCTAAGCATTTTAACAGAAACCTTTATGATTGCAAGTGAAATTCTTACCGAATTACATCACCTGCTAGGAAACGCCCGAAGAAATGGGGGAATGTTGTAATACATGTAATAAGCCCCTGTAAATACCTAGATATCCATATTCCCTTCCAAAATTCTCATCTCTGTTGAGATGTCAAATTTGATTACAACATTCCCCATTCCGCCCATCATCTGATAACCACTGTATATATATGATAAATCAGAGAATCCACATTCGTTTCCACAGTTTCTCTGTCTCTGTTGGGATATCAAAAATATCTGATGCAAATGGAATAACAAATTCCTCGTGTTGAAACCTTATGTAACTTACGCATCCCACCGCACGCACATTCTGCCTTCTTATCTAATGAATGTTATTTTGTGTTCGCCTTATCGTTCAGCCAGTGTTTACCTTAGCTAAACAGTGCTGCATCTTCTACCAACACAATACTCTTCCTGTTTGTTATTTACATTCTGCAGATATTTTGAGATTAAGGGCTGGGAAACACGATTTAATAACTAAGTCTTAGATATAGTTTCGCTGGCAAATCTGCGGGCTTGTGCTGAACTGGCTGTAAACATTTAATCACGCAAATCGGTATTATATAATGTGTACTTTACACGAGACAGATAATTGCATAGTTTCTTGTCCAGTTTGTTTGCAAACAGTTTGCTGTCCCATGTAATACAAAGACTAGATGGAATATTGAATGGTTTGGCTGACATGACAGGCATGTAAAAGTAAAAATAGATATTAATATAAGTGTTGAATGCTTTTAAACTACTACTACTCCTACTTATGGCGCGGAAACAATGACTCTGACCAAGCAATCCTCCCATAAGTTGCAAGTTGCACAGAGGAGCATGGAGAGGATTATGCTTGAAATAACATTAAGAGACCGAAAAAGGAACGATTGCATATTTTTAATTCGATTAATATTCATAACGCATTTACATATTTTTACTTAAAGGGGACACGTAAATAATTACACTTGGAACAACATTAAGAGACTGATGATAAAGGTCTGCAATGTGGTAGAACGAATTGCTTAGTTAAGGTTGAAATGGGCCGGTCACATAGCCAGAATGACGGACGACAGGTGGACGAAACGCGTTCTGGTGTGGAGACCGAGAAACCAGGGGCCTCAAGGATGAGATGGGTGGACGACATCAGGAAGTCTGCTGAAAGACAGTATGGATGGGGGCGGCGCAGGATCGGGAGGAGTGGAGACGGCAGGGGGAGGTCTATATCCAGCAGCGGACCTCAACGGGCTGAAATGATGATGATGACTACTTTCCCTTCCGCACGCATGGTGCATAGGGCACTGCGTCGATATATAAGTACAGTGTATCTTGATAATACGCTTTAGTACCAGTCCAAGGTATCGAACATGAAATATTAATATGAAAATCACAAGTGAATACATGTTGACCCCCTACGGGAATCTAACCCAAAACCCTGCATGACCAAAACGTAAAAATAAAAATTATATTGGAAAAAGAAGGATGCATGTAGACTGAATGCTATTAAAATGCGATCTCTCAGGCGAATGTGTGGTGAGATATGATAGGTGGTATAATAGGTGTACAAATGTCGAAATTAGAGCAGAGTGCAAGGCTGAGATAAGCATTATCGACAAAATTAAGAAAGGTCTTTTATGATGGTTTGGTCATGTGGAGCGAATGAGTGATGAAAGAACGGCCAAAAGAAGTTTGAATGCAAGTGTGCCTGGATGTAGAAGCCGAGAAAGGCCGAGAGAGACGTGGCATGACCAAGTACGACAAGTACTTGAAAGTGGACATGTGAAAAGTCAAAATAATCGGCGTATGTGCATGAGAAGATGTATGAATGTAGAGGGAAGCAAAGGACAGAGTGGTATGGCGTTCTATCCTCTCGTGATGGTTAGCTAGTTAGTTAGTTAGCTATATTAACAATTTTCTGTGTGCAAACATTCGATAAAGAATATACATCATGTCTTTTTTTTGACAGACTGAACTTTTTTCCGAACATCAAACTGTACAGTTTTCAGACTGAGAATGTTTTTATCGCGTAGCGGTTTTGTGATTTTCTTCTTTAACATATTTCACATGATACCTTGGACAATGGTGCATGGGGCACTGCAATGGTACACCAAGTGCAGTATATCTTAATGACTTGTTACATGAATGTAAGATGATCAGTCTTGAACTTCACAGTCTGTCCAACGTGGCGTATGTGAAATAAATGATACATCAATTGGTTGTCAAGATTCCAAGACAGTGCCCTATGCACCTACCATTGGGTGCGGATAAGGGAGGGTATTAGTAGTAGCAGCTATCATTTTTTTAACAGACGTCTGTTGCTCGATCACAGATCACTACCGACTCGGTAATAAGCGACGTGATAACGATTTCTTACCCATGGATGTTTAACGTTTTTCGCGATCACAATGGAACACGCTTAAAAGATCGATCGGGATTATTAAACGAGCGCATCTAGTCGCGAGTTATTTCCCGAGATATATCTTATTCGCACATATCTTCATTCAATATTTCTCGAGTGCCGTATTGCATTTAGCCGGTTTTCGGCAAGCCAAATATTGAGAAAAGCAGTCGACATATTAAAAAATCCGACAAGCGCGATGATTTGACGTTTGACGTACGGCCGCGATATCGCGTGCATCGGCTCCGCTCGGCTCAGATCGGCAATGCTCGGCTCGGCGAACGTGGTATTGAACGAATGGACGTGGTATTGAACGAATGGACGATCGGTCAAATCGTTAGCGTTAGCACGTGGTTAGCACGTTTTTAACTACGTCGATAGTTATCTGTGATTGAGCTACTGATACCTACGTGTAATGACAAATCAACTATAATAAATATGGTCCGCCATGGTTTGAATTCAAGATTTGAACAATTACATAAGTCAGAGGCCAGGAAAATTAATTCACTCCTGTCTCCAAATAAAGTCAATTATTCGAAATTTCAAGACAGACTGTAAGGTCAAGTTGAGGGGGCAAGTGTAAGAATAAATTATCAATAGTTTATGAATAAAGAAAAACGCGCTACAATGCAAGCCCCACCCTTTACCTAGACTGTTTTAAAGACTATTGAGTCTTTTTTCAGTCCAGCACAACTCTTTTTTTAAAGCTAATTCGTGAAATTTAATAGATTTAGTTTTAACTGAAAAAAGGAAGGTTATATACGTGACCAAATGCTCTCATCCTGTCACTGTCTAAGATTGTCATAAACCAACTTGCTCAAGGAGCTGGTCCAAATTTACAGTGACATGGATATTAGTAATTCTACCCCATTTTTAGTCGTTAGTTACAACTACCTCCCTTATAAAACGACTTTACCTATATACACCGTGTCCCACGATGAGACCGCGAAACTCCGGAGGGTGATTGTTCATGGTATTCTGAGAAAAAAATCCTTACGAAGTTTTTTGATCCGGGCATTTTTAATAATTAATTTAAAAAAAGTATTAATAAAAAGCGACTATGTAATACTGGCTTCTGTTTGAAATGCTAGCGGTGGCGGGGTGGCGGTGGGCGGGGAGGAGTGGGGGTCCGCTCTGGTCACCGAACGCCTTGCCTTGTGCGGACATTCAAAATTCGAATTTCATATCTGAAATTGGTGCAGGTCACGTGGTGTTAGCCAGTTCAAAAATGGACGGTATTACACGCGTGAATTTTTATTCATATTTTAATCATTTTTTTAAGAAATTAGAATTGAGTTTTTTGAAAAACTTTATTAGATTTTTTTTCTCAGAATATCATGAATAATCACCCTCTGGAGTTTCGCGGTCTCATCTTGGGAAACGGTGTATATATATATATATTTCCCGTTTTATAAAACGCTGGTGAAGTAATTTACCCGATATCGGCTACTGGCACTATTTGCGGGGTTACATTTGCCGTTTTTCGTTGATATGTCAAATATTTAGCGGCCATATTGGATATAATCAATTGAAAATTTATTAGAAACTGTGAAATACAGTGAAGTATAAAATGATATGTCTTACTTTTAATTATAAACTAAGATTAATGGCAAGTAAAACGTAATAAAAACTCCATCTTTTCGTCGGGTAAATTGTCATATTAACGGATATTTATCACGATATGACAGATCATATTTGTGAATATCATAGACGAATTACAGATAAAACAGAGAAATGTAGACGTGTCGTAGGCGTGGTTTATGGATAACGGTTCGTTATTAAATATGTTTATGAAACACAAATTATAAAGTCAATGCTATAAAAAGATTCGTAGCATTTAAGAACGTTTGATTGATTTGATTGTTTTTATAAAACGGTCCCTAGTGCTTAGAGCACTGCATTGGTATACCAATAGTAGACATAGTAATAATTTGTTGCATTGAGATAAAATTAACAATCTTACGCTTCAGATATTATACAATAATTAGTTTATACAATGGCATCTTCTTTTTTGTTAGGCTTTCGTGCCGTTTAACGCCAAGCATCGTGGTCAGCAAATGAATGTTTTTAGATGAAAATAATTTTGACGGTAATTTTTGCTTTCAGGGATGCTGTGAAGAGTGCCGAATAGCCATGGTCCTGGGAGAAAATGATGGCTGTAAGGATGCAAGAAAAAATACTACTTATTACGACTGCTGCATGGTAATATGTTATTATTGTATTTTTAATTTATTTATTTATTAGAAGAAGGAGAAGAAGAAGAAGAAAAAGAAGAAAAAGAAGAAGAAGACGATGATGATATAATAATGAAAAGAAGAAGAAGAAGAAGAAGACAAAGATGAGGATGATGAAGAAGAAGAAGAAGATGAAGAAAACGATGATGATGATGGAGAAGAAGAAGAAAAAAGTAGATAAAGAAGAAGAAAAAGTAGATAAAGAAGAAGAAAAAGAAGATGAAGAAGAAGAAGAAGAAGATGATGATGATGATGATGAAGGAGAAGAAGAAGAAGTAGATGAAGAAGAAGAAGAAGAAGAAGAAAACGATGATGATGATGGAGAAGAAGAAGAAAAAGTAGATGAAGAAGAAAAAGAAGATGATGAAGAAGAAGAAGATGATGATCATGATGATGAAGAAGAAGAAGAAGTAGATGAAGAAGAAGAAGAAGATGAAGAAAACGATGATGATGATGGAGAAGAAGAAGAAAAAGTAGATGAAGAAAGAAGAAGAAGATGATGATGAAGAAGAAGAGAAGAAGAACATGAGGATGATGATGATGGAGAAGAAGAAGAAGAAGAAGAAGAAGAAGAAGAAGAAGAAGAAATTGGATGCCAAATACAAGCTTTCACATTGAAAAATTAAAATTTCATTTTCGCTTAAAATAAATGGAAATCCTGTAGTCCTTTAAGTTTTTATTCGTATCAATATTTTTTTTAAAAAAAAGAAGTACGATATTGCGCACTTTAATTTGAAATTCTAAATGTTTCAGTTTGCAATGAACAAGGAGCTGTCAAAATCTACAACTCCAGAAGAAAAAGAAACAGAAACATGCACAGCTCATCCAAGAGTCCCCGCTTCTAGAAATCCTGGTAAATAAAAATACCTATCATTATAATAACATGGTATATAATCTTTGTATACTATAAATCAGCAGAGTAGAGAAAATATAGTTTTTTTTTGTGTTTAGGACACAAAACCCCATTCACTTTGTTCCCAGTTCCGAGTGAATTAGTAATTTAAAAAAGTGAACAAATCAATATCTCTCAGTTCATTTAACATTTCCATACCTCTTGTCATGGTATGGTCAGTTCTGCCATGAGGAATATTCAGCAATAGATGACGTCAACTCATACCGTTCTAAGAGATGAGGACAGTCAATGATATTGTTAAAGGATCTTAAAGCCTAGAGTCATCAATACATTATCTCTTCTAAATTCCAAACTTTGCGACGAGGTCTCTTTTAGGAGATCCTCGTAATGCATTGTAGTTATTGTTATTTGTATTTATTTTTTAGTTAACTTTCAAAACTGATGAATTTTCATTAATACAAACTTTCCATATTTTCAGGAGACGACCGCAATGGGTGTGAGTTAGAAGGAGATGACCTCTGCGCACATAAGTGTATTCCTAATGGACAGTCCTTTAAGTGTCAGTGCAGAACTGGCTTCAAACTAAGGCCTGATAACTTCTCATGTCAGAAGCTAGATTTTAACAGGTAAAGAATAAAATTAATAAGGTTATTGTTTTGAAGAAATGTCTGAACCATTACTACCTCTCCATAAATCTTTAAAACATTCGCCATTCATCATCTTTCCCACCCCTTTCCTTCCTTCCTATTTTCCATTTCCCGATGTCATATCGCCATATTTATTATCCAAGTATGATTTAAATTGTACGAAAACTGGTAAGGGTCGGCTATTTGTAGATGTGTACAAATATTTTCTACCATACAGGGGATTTTTTTATTTCAGATGCCAATCTAAGAACCCGTGCGACCATAAGTGCTCCGACACCGGAGATGCCATCGTGTGCTCGTGTAGGCCTGGATATGAACTTATGGCTGATAATGTATCATGCATTGGTAAATACACTTAGGTTTTTTTTTTATTGAAACTGTGAAATATCACACTGAGAATCAATTCAAGATTTTTAAAAGGCTGTTGAATCCTAGAACAGATATTTCAACACTATATTTGCACAAACAAATGCTTTAAAGATAGATATTTAGAAGTGTAAGCAATAGCCCTAAGAGCTTCCCATTAGGTCTCTATAGCAATTTTTATGAAAATACTAAATAACGCTTTTTTATCGGTTGGAGATTGACCAGATTTTAGTAAAAGTGGCAATAAGTTCCATATGCTTACGCCATCGCCACGCAGTACCCCCTAATATTATGATGGGTTTTTTAGCATCCTTGTTAGAGCTACGAATATGTGCTATTTTGTAATGTTTTGAGAATGTTCTTTTCTTATCAAATGTTTTATCAATGGTGGTATCTTTAGTTGTATGGAATGAAAAATGTTATATGCATACCCAATTATTGCCTTGACTACTGCAAAATTTTAGATCTAAATAAAATTATTTGGTCAGAATACATCAAACGTAATGTGATACCCGGTACGAACGCCCCAGTTTAAAGACTTAAATGAGATTTCTAGAGTATTTCTGTCATTTGATACCCCATTTCGTCCCTTTTCCTTAACCGCAATCTTGAAAATAAAAATTTTACGAATTATCATGACTTTTCGTTGAAAATTTCAGATATAAACGAGTGTGATCTGCAGATCCACAACTGCAAATCAGGATCTACGTGCGTCAACACAGCAGGATCACACAAGTGTGTGTCTCCCAATACAGATCCTCAACCTTCTGCCAGGACTTCCAGCAAGTGTCCGAAGGGCTTCCAGTTCGACAAAAGAAGCCAGGTTTGCAATGGTTAGTGAAGAAATAATTAAATAACATTTCGAATATGTGAATATACAAATACTGGCTTGTATCAATGACGGACACAGCAACCCTTGGTATCTACTGTCATCCGGTGAAAACGTTTCGGCTGGCTTGGCCATACACTACGTATGCCTCCCGAGAGCCGCCACCATGATTGCCTATTTTACAAGGCATCAGGTTCTCGACGTCCTGGTCGTTCTCTGTTGATAATTCGTCGGCAGTTTGCGTCAGAGCTGCGGGACGTGGACTTGACTTGGGAGGATGCGCGAGAGCTGGCGGCCGATCGCTTGGCCTGGAGGCAGTTTGTGGATTCCATATGCTCCACATAGGGAGCGGATATGGTATGATGCTGATGATGATCAATAATTTATTTTTAATAAATCAACAGAGATGGAAAGGTTCTAAAAAATGGTATTAAATTCTCGGTAAGTTGACCAGTGTCAAAAATAAGCATAACAAATTGAAGAAATATTTTCTGACATCTTACGGGCTACATAGAAAACTCGATGAGTGATTTTGTACCCATTTTCATTAACGTAATACTAATAATTATTCTATTTCTTAACTCATTCCAGACGTGGACGAGTGTCTCTCATCCCCATGTCCTCCCGGTCTAACTTGTGTCAACTCCGTCGGTTCCTTCAGCTGTGGTCACTCGCCATCTCCTCCAGTGGCTTCACCGTCCCTGTCTCCATTGCACGAGGTTCCACCGGAATCTGAAGACTCCACTATTCCAGAGGTCTGCCCGCCAGGGTTCAGGATCAACGAAGAGATCGCTGATTTGCTCAGGTAGGAAAAGGCTGATTTAGACCCCTCCTGATCCAATTAGTTTCAACCCCTCTGTTTCCATCAAACGAGACTTGTAGAACTTGAAACCACCATTCTAGAGGTCTGTGAACCAAGGTTTGGGATTAACGAAGAAATTGCTGATTGCCAAGGTATAAACATTACCAGTTATAGGAAATGGGAAATCCTGGTCTTCCTGATCTAATTTACATTTAGGTTGTAAGTGTTATATTTAAGAACCTTATTCTCAAATGAAAAAAAAACAATTTTTTTGTCTGTATGACATATCTATCCAACATCCTCCTAAAAACATCCTCTGCATTGTTACATCGCGTTTCCAAATCTTAAAAGGTAAAACAAACCCCACAATTAACCAAGAGCCAAAACTTAAAACGGTAATTAGTTTGGCCATTATCGATACTCTCTGGTGATAGGTAGTTCGAATTCCTTCCGAAATTTATTCCCTACCTTCATCTTTTTCATTCCGATTTGTCGCCCGTTTTCCAACTCCAATTCTGTGGTGTCTAGGAAAAGGGGCATGAGTCAGTCAGGCCTGACTTTTACAATACGACTGTTTATTGATTCTCTGCTAGTTCCTGTAAAGTTTTTTTGATAATTTTTTTATGACTATTCTTAAAGATGAGTCAAATAAGTTATTTAACGTAAAATAATATAAAAAACTTAAGAGGCACAAGCAGTGAATTAATATAAAACAGCCGTACTGGAAAAGTTATGCCTGACTGACTCATGCCCCTTTTCCTAGACACCACATAATTCAGTCTCGAATATTCGCTCAGCGCAGCAACATTACCTCGAACTCGTCATCATCCGTTCTTTCTGTGAAATCCAATACCTGTTCATCCTTCGTTCATTTCCATCAAAATCCCTTCGTCACACTCGCTCTATCTCCAAGCTTCCCAGAAACCAAACCCGAAACCCCCCTCGGTGAAAGTGAGTAATAGTGTGCTGATGCCCCTTGGTTTGTGTCCCGCCGCGTCAGTTCGACGTGGTGTTTCCAGAGTATTCCAGGATACTCCGCCCTTCCTGGTGGTCCTTCATCGTCATTTCCCGCCCTTGTTGAGTCAAGCTCTGGTAAGTCTTTTTTTCCATTTTCCGTTCCTCGTTCGGACGAAGTTACCAGAGAGTTCTCATCGTGGCGGATCCAGTAATAATTGGCTTGTTTATTAATCGCCATTGTTGTGAAAAATTACCTCAAGTACACGTGATATTTCTTAACTTTTTAACTTAATGTTCTTTTTTTTTACAGATATAGATGAATGCAAAGAGGGTACTGATGATTGTAATCGTAAGAGCCAATTCTGTCTTAACACTCACGGAACATTCACCTGCCAAGACAAGGCTTCTAAGACTTCCTGCCCTCCTGGCTTTAAGATTCGTCCTGATGAAGGATGCGAAGGTAACCTTCATAATATAATTGGACATTTATCGTGCTCTTTTTGAAAATATGTGCATCACTATAAAATTAATGTGCGATAACATAATAAATTTGCATGGGTTATAGAACAGCAGGCGGTCTTTTTACATAACATACGCACCTAATTTATTTTCACAATGTCACAGAATTTAACAACATTTTGAATGTACAAATGAATACTTGTAGACAAATTAGTGGATTATGCCCATGTTGGGCTAATTGCCTAGTATTAATAACTAACTAACTAACTAACCATCACGCACTTTCTCCGAAGGGGTAGGCAGAGAGGATATAACGCCACATCACTCTGTCCTGGCACACTTCTCTTGCTTCCTCCACATTCATACATCTTCTCATGCACGCACGTCGATTATTCCGACTTCTTACATGCCCACTTTCAAGCACTTGTTTGACTTGATCATGCCATGTTTTTTTCGGCCTTCCTCGACTTCTACATCCAGGCACAGTCGCATCATATTTTAGCTGTTCTTTCATCATCCATTCGCTCTACATGACCGAACCATCGTAAAAGACCTTTCTTAATTTTGTCGATAGTGCAATAATAATCATTTGTGATATCTCTACAGAGAAACTCTGAAAATGAATTTTTGGATTATCTTTCATTCATTCATTTTACCATATACGCTCCCTATGTGGAGCATATGGAATCCACAAACTGCCTCCAGGCCAAGCGATCGGCCGCCAGCTCCCGTGCATCCTCCCAAGTCAAGTCCACGTCCCGCAGCTCTGACGCAAACTGCCGACGAGTTGTCAACAGTGGACGACCAGGACGCCCGAGAACCTGATGCCTTGTAAAATAGGCAAGCATGGTGGCAGCTCTCGGGAGGCATACGTAGTATATGACCTAGCCAGCCGAAACGCCTTCGCCGGATGACAGTAGATACCGTTACCGATACCGTAGAGACAGTTGGATTATCTAGTCGTTAATATATTTCTGTTGTTCTAGATATTGACGAGTGCGCAGAGAATCATGATATCTGCACCCCAGGGAGCGTGTGTGTCAACGAACCAGGCGGATATGATTGTAAGGTCAAACCCAATCGTCCCGCAGCACCTCGACCACAACCCCATAGGCCATCTTCTGAAAGAACCAATCCATCCAAACCTACAAGACCTCAGTCTCAAAGGTAACTTAACAGAAAGTTCACCGAAACAGGTTTTGAAACACCCCTGAAAAGAACATTTGTCTTACATCTTAAACTCATTCCTTTTTCTTATATTTTACCCTGTTTTTCCTTATTTAATGCATTGTTTTGGTATGAGTGGATAGTGATATGACATGAAGTAACTTTCGAATATTCCCTGTCTGTTAAACTCATTCCTTTTTCTTATATTTTACCTACATTTTTCCTTATTTAATGCATTCTTTTGATATGAGTGGATGGTGATATGACATGAAGTAACTTTCGAATATCGCCTGTCTGTTAAAAAAAAAAAAAAAAAAAAACTGTCATTTAATGCTTCCAGTCCAACACGTGGTCAAGGTGTGTGTCCAAGAGGTTACAGAAAATCCTACAATGGAGGGTGTGAAGGTAAGATGTTTCTTATTCTTTCATAGATTTTCGTAAGTCAAAATCTGCTGTTTAATTTATTTATTTTTGTTACTATTATATTTTGTTTCATTTGTTGATTGGATCCCATATGGGTAGAACTGCCTCTTCTATACAACGTTAGTAACAGGAGCCAAGCTGTCATGCTTGGGGGCTTAAAATCAAATTTTACAAGTATTTCATCGGAAGTGCCTCAAGGATCCCATTTGGGACCATCACTCTATAATGCGTATGTTTTAGATATTGAAGCAATTGTCCATAATTTCAAATTTTTAGTGTATGCGGATGGTAAAAAAAAATTATCTCTTTGTAAACGTATCAAAATGTATACTTATTTCTTTTTCTCGTAGTCCCAAACCGTTACTATACCAATACTTTAAAGTCAACCAAGCTATAAATCGAGTTGAAACTGTACGTGATCTAGGTGGAGCGGATATGAAATGATGATGATTTTTGTTTTATACTTGTATCCATGTATGAACAATGATATAATATTTCTAAATTTGTTTTTCAGATATCAATGAATGCCGAGAAAATTCCCATACTTGTGACGAACACCAAATTTGCCAGAATATAATGGGTGGACACCGGTGTACGTGCAAGGCTGGATTCACAAAAGACCCCTTCACTCTGGCCTGCGTGGGTAAGGTTTCACCATCGTCGATATTTTTTTTCGCTAAGCTTATTTTAAAGCCAAAACGTATATTACAGTATAAAAAAACTTTTTGTTGTCTGTAAAGTCGGTTTACGGACGATAATTTTACGTGATAACGTCAAAAGAAAACGTTGATTAAAAATAGCATACTTTTATGAATTGAATTGAATTATTATTATTACTGAATTATCATTATTTTGTATAATACGAAGCAGGAGTTAATTGAAAATTATTTTTTTTCCATAAATTAACATTTTTTGCACTCGTTAATTTCACTTTCACTTTGTAGCTTGTGTGCTGCTGCTGTCTCCCTTCTACTCGGACGCATTGGCCGATGGAGTGGAAGAGAGATAGATGCTTCACAAACTGAAAGCTTAGGCCAATCGTGCCTCTCTATCGCTTGTTCTACGCTCTCGCTTGCACACTCGGCTCGGGCGGAACGTGACAATGAGTCATGCTTTTTCGTGTGTGCAGCCGGCATTCAGCTATTTATTAGACGTTATCATGTCAAAAACCCAAGGGTTTTAATAAAGATGCTTTACAGTAACAGGAACTTCTACGTTTAACAACAACAATGGATATAATATAACTTTAGCAGATACATTAGGATGATGGAACTTGGGATTCAAATGACACCCTTTGTTAATCTTAACTGCACAGCTAGCTATCTCTAGAACTTTTGACTAATGTGTTTTTTCTTATTCACTCACCTAAAGCGATATCATTTTTAAAATGTTAAATTTTTAATTTACTCCGTACATTTCGATTTAAAGCTTTATTTGTCATTTTCAGCAATTTTGCTTAAGCTCTTTACCTATAATTCCATATCTTCGACTCCAGATTATTAGTAGAATCTCAGACGCCAAGAACTGTGACTGGCAACCATTCCAAAATGATAAATTTTCATTGTTTTGCAGACATCAACGAGTGCCATAAGGACAACCTGAATGACTGCTCTGAGAACCAACGCTGTGACAACACCATAGGTTCCTACCACTGTGTTCGCTACATCAGCTGCGGGACTGGCTATACCTTGAACGCCATATCCGGCACTTGCGAAGGTAAATGAAAAAAAAAACAATTAGAAGAAAAGTAACTAAGCGACCTATCAGTATTTAATAGCCTCAAACTGATTGGCATGAACACGTGGCATGGAAACACTACATTAAATTTTTACTATATCCGCACTAAACGGTGCATATTTTGATCACTTTTTAAATGAAAGCAAAATGATCAGTCTTACATTTGAGCGTCAGTCCAATGTATCATATATTAATACATGGGATATGGGAATACATAGGATAAACATTGTAATCAGATTTAAAAGATAATTGATGTGCCCTAGTAAAAAAAACATGTTGCTGGGTTTGCTTCCAAACTCACTTCAAATGGCCATATAGATCATAGCATCCTTGCATTAGCATCCTTGACGATGACTTTCCATTTTGTTCTCAGCAATCTTTTTTGCTCAGGTTATCCAGATCAGCCAATACATTGTCCATGTAACACTGTCTCCGCGTACCCAGGAGTCTAACTCAAGCCAAAATACGTACAAAGTTTTGATTGCCCTAGCTTTTCTGACCAATGCCGCAAATATTTACCAACATCTGAATAATTGACCCTATTTTTTTGGAAAAGCTTTAAATTTAAAGTTAGTTAAATATAAATATTTCGTTTCAGATGACAACGAATGTGACCTTGGATCGCACGACTGTGCCCAAATGGGAGATTTGTTTGAATGCATGAACTTACCTGGAACCTACAGATGTGTCAGGAAAAAAGTCACAACGACAACACCAGCTTACGAATACGACAGCGACGAATATTATACAGACGAAGAAATAGATGCCATGTATGTATTTACCCTTTCTTTTCTACCATAACTTACATATTGAGATGAGGAATAAGGACGCGAAAACCTCTAGTGACAACTGTCACCAGACAAAGGCGTTTCATTTGGCTGTGTCATGTACTACGTAGAGGTCTCTTGGGAACTTCCCTACTTTACAAAGCAGCAGGTTCCCGGCGTACAATTTATCGAAAATTTACATCGGAGCTGCGCGACGTGGACCAGTCTCGGGAGACGCACATAATTGGCGGCCGATCGCCTAAGTTTAAGATTAGCTCAGATATTTCTAAAATTTAAGTGTCATTTAATGTAATTAGTAATTTTTATAATATACATATTTTTGTGATTAAAAAAGCAATAAAAGATTATATTCTTACTGGTTTAGTGGATTTAACATTTAGAGAATAAACACTATGTAAAACAGTTTTAATTTACTTAATTTTACTATTCCGTAAATACTAGGTAATTGGTTTTATTGATTTTTGATTACTTTTAGTAACGCCAAAAATGCCAAAGAAAACGCTACCAAAGCAAACAAAAAAGAAAATCCTACATCTGACAAACCAAGAGAACCTGGAGATAGCAATAGTCTTTATCCAACTGATTCTGATCCTAATAAACCAAAAGTAAATCCAGATAATTCAGGGTCTAATAGAAACACAGACCCAAGATACAACCAGCCATCAAATCCTAGGCCGAACCCGGACCCGAGGTACAGTCAACCAGCCAACCCAGATCCAAGGAATAACCAACCGTCAAACCCAGACCCGAGATATAATCAACCAGCAAAACCCAAGACCCAACCCGGACCCAAGATACAACCAGCCATCAAATCCTAGATCAAACCAAGACCCAAGATACAACCAACCTTCAAATCCAAGACCCAACCCGGACCCAAGATATAATCAACCGTCAAATCCAAGACCGAGTCTAGACCCAAGATATAATCAACCGTCAAGCTCCAGACCTGACCCGGATGAAAGTACTGAAGAAATTACAACTCCACCTCCAACGACTGCTCCCCGATACGATCCTCCAGCCAATCCAGACCCAAGATACAACCAGCCTTCACGACATCAATCAAACCAAGATCCAAGGTACTACCAACCAGGAAAACAAGATCCAAGATATAACCAACCAGAGCAACAACCAGAGGAAACAGCAACTGAAAGAAGAGACGAGATCCCTCCAAGAACTCACGTATTCTACCCAAACCCTCAAATACCAAGGAGGCCAAATGTTGATCCGAATGGTCCAAGAATCGAAGACGTCCCACTTCCAAAAGAAGGAGAAACCCTCGTGGGGAATCCAGATAATGAAGGAAATATTGTAGTGGACACCAAAGATGTTAAGGAGAACACGTGGACGAAGCTAGTACCGGGAGAAAAGTACTGCATAGCGGGATATGTGATGGATAGCAGGAAGGAGTGTGTCGGTAAGTCCAAAAATTGTTTATCAGGACAACCATATGTATGTAGTATTAATGAGATCAAATTATTGTCACTTTTCAGCCCCTTGGAAGAAAAAAAGATTATTACGCAAAAAGGGGGGTTTTTAGACATTTATTGTCACAATGCCAGAGTTTTATTGAAAAATATAATATTTACAAAGAATTGCTGATCCTGAGAGCATTTAGGTATCTAGAAACAATTGCACTGTGGAAATTTTCAATATTAAGGATTCAAATGATTGATTTAGGCTAGACCAAATAAATGAAATTCAAACGATTAACATTTTCGTTTAGTCTAGGTGGTAACGCCGCGCTGGGTTTTAGTTTTATTATACACACATACTATTATTTTATTATATTATATTTTTTATTCCCCCGCACCACACCTCTTCGCTACCTCAGTTCCCGTCCCGCTCCCCGCGTCAGTAGTTGTAACCCACCTACCGCACCGCATCGAAGATCCTAGCTCTCGTCTCGATTAATATCGAAATACCCTCGCCGTGTCTTGAAGAAGTACTTTTTTACCGCCTGCCTGATCATTGAAAGTGAAGTGTCGTGTGTGACCAAAAAGAGCTCCAGCCACAAAGGTAGGACATTTCACTATCTGACGCAAATCCTCGATCCTCGGGCCTAAAAACCCATCCGCATTTCCTCCATAAAATTTGATCCTCTCACCGGATTTACCTCAACCTCGATATACAGTCCAAAACCGCATATTTCCATATATATTTATTATACCGCAAAATCATTATAATTACCGACATTATACTCACACAAAAACGCATGTAAAATTATATTACCCACCAGAAATATTTCGGTAGTATTTACGATACTATATACTATTTACTATATTGGAGTATTTGTCATTGCAGTAAAAAAGTTTGAAACTGTTCATCCATAATCTAAAAATTTAATTATTAGTGAAAAAAAATATGTTAATGTGATAAATCAATTCATTCAGTTATTATCACTTTTGTACTGCAATATTATATAGTTACGTGCTGGTCTCGTATATGTGGGTACGCAGTTATTTGAAAAATATCTGTTTAATATAATTAATATTACCTACTAGTTAAATTCGTGCTTTATATTTCTTGAAAGATAAAAGCAATTAACTTCAATAATTGTAAAATAATAAAAACTCGATAAAAATGGATTCGTTGCCAATTTTGAAAGCAAAACGAGACAGTTTATTTTCTATATTACAAACAATATATGAAATGTCCAAAGATCGTTCCACCGCTGGAAGAGAACGATTTTTGGTGCGTATTTACAATCTCGATAATATAAGGGATGAATTTTCAAATGTAATGTACAAGATGAACGAAGCAAATTTAGTCATAAACCCCGAGTATGTACCTTCTTTCAAACCTATTGAAGCTTTCGATGAATTATATTGTCACTGTAAAAGTGGTTCAACAAGAAATAATTAAAAGATCAGAAATTAAATCTGAAGCAAATAGCATGCAAATAACAAAACCGAAACTTAAATTACCCGTTTTGGAGCTAGTTTCTTTTAACGGTAACCCATCCTGCTGGCAATTATTCTATCAAAATTTTAAAGAAATGATTCACGAAAATATAAATTTAAATAACATGGAACGCGTACAATATTTGGTCTCGAAGTTGTCTGGGTCAGCTTTGTCTACCATCGCTGGTGTTCCAGCTATAGGAGAAAACTATAATATTATATGGAATTTACTTGTTGAAAAAAATATCAAGATTTAAGAGTATTGGCCTCGCAATATTTAGAAAATATTTTTAAATTTAAACCTATTACTCACGCTTCGCAAGAACAGTTAGATTATTTTGTTGAAAGTTATTGTGCCTCAGTTTCCGCTTTTAAAATTACTAAACCTCGAAGATATGACAGATTTTATATTAACTCATATAGCTCTTAATAAATTAGACAAAGACACTGTCAATTTATTCGAACAATATTCCCGTTCAGAAAAAATACCGAAATTTGCCTCGTTAGAACAGTTTATAAAGGAACAAAGTAAAATACTTTCTCGTTCACAACTTTATCCGAAACCGCAAAATGATAATAATAATTATCGCAAATCATATTCCCCGCAACCTCAAAAAACATCTTTCTTTAAGTCTAAGCCGCACTCATTTGTTGCAAGTAATACACATAATTGTGTTGTTTGTAAAGGAGACAAACATCCCTTGTTTTATTTGTCAAAAATTTAAAGACTTAACCCCTCGAGAGAGATTCAATTTTTTAAACAAAAACTATTTTTGTAAAAAAATTGTTTAGGTTTTCATGAAACAAAATTATGCAAATCGGATAGAAGGTGTTTTCAAATGTGATAAAAAACATCACACAATGATCCCACTTGGATGACATAAAATTAGAAAATACGCGACAACATATGCAACCTGAAAATTCTGTTCCCGTAGAACGAAATCGTAAGGAAACCAAACATTGTTTAATGGTTATTCCGCCCACGAAAAAATAGTAAAAATAATACTTTAAATATTAATTCGCACGATATAGTACCTACTGCTCGGGTTTTAGGTGTAAATAATGTACAAAAACGAAATTTAGTTTGTATGCGTGTATTACTGGATACTGGCTCGAGTAGTAATTTCGTTACTGAGTGCTGTGCAGTAAAACTCGGCATAGAAGTAAAAAGGGAGCGATCCACCGTGCAAGGCATCGCTATGACCGAAGGGTCTATTATTGGCTATACCACTTTGACAATTGTTTCGCGTTTTGATGACCGCTGCATTTATACTGTTTCAGCTGCCGCGCCGTCGTAAAGCATATTTCTAGTGACATACCGACTTCGTGTTTAGACTCGAAAGATATTAAAAAATATTTCTCTGATATTCCGCTCGCTGACAAAGACTTTAATATTCCCGGTGAAATAGATTGTTTAATAGGAGCGGTTTATTCCCACATTTATTGTTATCTCGTAAAATAGAAACACCCGATTCAAATATTGTAGCTTTAGAAACCACATTAGGATACATTCTTATGGGTCAAATTCATTCAAAAAAGAAACCTCTATCGAATAACGTTGTACATTCTTACTGTGCAAAGGATAATAAATCAGAAAATTTGGAAAACTTAGTTCAAAACTTCTGGTCTCTCGAATCTGTTGAACCTCGGAAAATTTTAAGCCCAGATGATAAAAAATGCGAAGATATTTTTTATGAAAGTGTATCGCGTGGATTAGACGGTCGCTATGAAGTATCGCTACCTTTTAGCGACGACCCTTTTCAATTAGGTGATTCGTACCTAAATGCAAAGCGCAGATTATTATCTCTCGAAAAGAAATTAGACGCTGTACCTGATCTTCGTATTAAATATAATGAAACATTGACAGACTATGTTGAAAAGGGATTTCTTAAAAAAGTTATAGAAAATCAAAGTCCTCGTATTGAGTATTTCATTCCGCACCGGGCCGTATATCGGCCCGATAAAGAAACCTCGAAAGTGAGAATAGTGTTAGACGCAAGCTGTAAAACATCGTCTGGAAAAAGTCTAAACGATATATTATACTGCGGACCTAATTTACAATCGAATATTGTGTTAATTTGTTAACAAATTTGCGTATTTATGCCGTCGCGATGTCGGGTGATATTGAAAAAAATGTACTTTCAAGTTAAATTGTCTTCAGAGCACCGCCAATATCAAAGAATACTTTTTCGATTCAATGCTGAGGATCCAATAGAAAAATACGAATTCGAACGCCTATCGTTCGGCTTAAAAAGCTCCCCGTACTTAGCCATGAAAGTGGTTTCGAAATTATGTTTAGATGAAGCAGAAAATTACCCAGAGGCAGCGAAAATTGCCTCTAAATATTTTTATATGGATGATTTTCTTTACTCGGTCCCTTCTCCGGAAGAAGCTATAAATTTACATAGTCAGTTAGTTGAAATGTTTGCTAGTGGAGGCTTTAATTTGACTAAGTGGATTTCAAATTCCTCGTTGTTCTTAGAAAACGTATCCGAGAACGACCGCGTTAAAAAACATATTAATTTTGACGATAACTCGGAAACTAAAATCGTCGGCTTGTTGTGGGCTCCGGGAACGGATACTTTTTCGTTCAAGTTTACCCAGGAGACACAAGAATCGTCCGTTTTGACGAAACGTACTTTGCTCTCGAAAACCGCGTCTTTATATGACCCTTTGGGGCTGCTTGCACCCTTAACGGCTGGTATGAAGCTTTTGGTGCAAAGAATGTTTTAAAAGGGGAATTAGATTGGGATGCACAAGTATCTGAGGATATTGCAAAGCGTTGGGTCACAAATCCAATGTGAATTAAATAATTTATCAAATATAAAAATACCGCGTCATATTGGAATTGTACCTGGATCGTACGTTACTTTACTCGGGTTCGCAGATGCTAGTGAAAAGTGTTATGGAGTTGTGATCTACGTCCGCGTTGGCTCTTTATCTTCAGAAGCCTCTAGTGTTTCTTTAATCTGCGCCAAATCAAGATTAGCTCCCCTCAAAAAGATAACGCTGGCACGATTGGAGCTGTGTGCAGCTCATCTGTTAGCAATTACAATAAAAAATGTGACCGATAATTTAGATTCTCGATGTAAAGTTGATAGAATATTCGCGTTTTCCGATTCGACAATAGCATTAGCATGGATAAAATCTTCGCCTCATAGATGGCAAACATTTATTGCAAATAGAACCGCTGCGATTCAAGACATTTTGGATCCAAATATATTTTTTCACATAGCAGGAAATAAAAATCCCAGTGATTTGATTTCACGTCCAGTTACTCCCACTCAATTGATTAACAATCCCTCTTGGTTTACTGGACCAAGTTGGATAACACAACCTCAAAGCCAATGGCCTATAACATGTTTTCAAAAGGAAAATATTCCTGATAACATGCCGGAAGCAAAACTTATGTCTTTAATACAAATTAACGACATCGAAAAGCCACCACACCCCTTTTATGATCTCGCTAAGCGAGTTTCTAAATGGACTAAACTACTGAACTCAGTAGTTTATGTTTTGAGATTTACTAAAATCCTAAAAAGTACAGGATATATTACGGTTACAGATTTAAGGACCGCGGAGCTTTATGTTATAAAAATGTGTTCAGAAAATTAATTTTGCAAACGATATTCACGCACTACAGACTGATAAAAATTGTAAACCCGCTATTAGAAAATTAAATTCATTTCTTGATCATGATAATATCTTACGAGTAGGGGTCGTTTAGATAACGCACAACTCACTTACAACCAAAAACACCCCATATTGCTACCTTCTCGAGATATTATCGTAGAATTACTTGTTAGATATTATCTGCCATTCAATTGCCATTCTGGACCTAATATGTTGCTCTCTCTGTTACGCCAGAAGTACTGGATTTTATCGGCCAGGAATCTCACTCGGAAAATTGTACATTCTTGTAATATTTGTTTTAAAAATAAACCAAAAGAAATAACCCCATTAATGGGACAGCTTCCAGAAGCGAGAGTAAGTGAAGCTAAACCATTTGCTCGTTGCGCAGTGGATTATATGGGTCCATTTTACATCACTCTCGCAAAAGGAAGAGGTATTAAGAGTCGAAAAGCCTATGTATGTCTTTTCGTTTGTCTGGCTACTAAGGCTATTCATCTCGAGGTATGTTCTGATTTAACAACGGAGGTTTTCATATCAGCATTTAAAAAGATTCCTCGCTCGCCGTGGCCCCGTAAGCTTAATTATTAGTGATGGAGGTCGGAATTTTGTAGGAGCGCGTCGATTCTTAAAAGAAATAGAAAATTTAACTACTTCCGAAAACTTTGAAAAGGAAATTATTGAAGATTTCTCTCCTCGTCATATAGAATTTAAAATAAATCCTCCTTATACGCCACATTTCAATGGCCTTGCTGAGTCCAATGTAAAAAGCGTAAAAACGCATCTATACAAAATAATTGGTAAACAAATTTTTTGACTTATGAGGAGCTCAATACAACTCTAGTCCAAATTGAAGCCCTCATGAATTCGCGTCCGTTATGCGTCTTGGGCAGTGACCCTTCGGAGCCTACCGCGTTAACTCCCAGTCATTTCTTAAATTTAACCCCGCTTATGTCATTTCCTTCGGAAAAATTTTAGAAGATATACCGATGGACCGTGTTTCCCGCTTCGCCCTTATAGATAAACTCGTCCAATCCTATTGGAAAAGATGGCACGTGGAATATCTGAGTTCGTTGCAGAGCCGCGAAAAATGGAACACTAAAACGAATCCTATCAGAATAGGGCAGGTTGTAGTTGTTCGGGAAGACAACCTCGCTCCACTTTGCTGGCCTCTTGCGGTGGTAGAGGAAGTTTACCCAGGCAAAGATGAAATCATCCGTGTGTTGCTAAGGTAAAGACGAAAACTGGTAGTTATGTTAGACCAGTGGTGCGTCTTTGCCCTTTACCGACTCAATAATCCTCGATCATCATTCAACATCAACGTTTAGTCAATAAGACTTTATTATATAGTACCTCGAAAAAAAAAAAAAAAAAAAAAAAAAATTATAATGTACATACATGCTCGTATTTATGATTAAGTTTGCTTCTACCTATTTTGTGTTTATAAGTTGAAATTTATGTTGAAGTATTACATACTTCAAGGCCGGGAGTTATGGTAACGCCGCGCTGGGTTTTAGTTTTATTATACACACATACTATTATATTATTATTATATTATTTTATTCCCCCCGCACCACACCTCTTCGCTACCTCAGTTCCCGTCCCGCTCCCCGCGTCAGTAGTTGTAACCAACCTACCGCACCGCATCGAAGATCCTCGCTCTCGTCTCGATTAATATCGAAATACCCTCGCCGTGTCTTGAAGAAGTACTTTTTTACCGCCTGCCTGATCATTGAAAGTGAAGTGTCGTGTGTGACCAAAAAGAGCTCCAGCCACAAAGGTAGGACATTTCACTATCTGACGCAAATCCTCGATCCTCGGGCCTAAAAACCCATCCGCATTTCCTCCACTAGGGAAAGAGTCCAATTATATACTCGTTTTTGCGTAAATGACAATATATCTTATTTATTGCTGTTTTTAGATCTCGATGAGTGTCGCACTGGAAGACACGCCTGCGCTTCCAATACTGAGATTTGCAGAAACACTCCTGGAGCATACACCTGTCTCTGTGCTCCTGGCTTCTACAAGGATCTGAAAACTGGACTTTGCAGAGGAAGAAACGAACAATCAGGTAAAATAAACCCAAGATTACTACTTCTTCTTCTTCTTTCGCCACATTCGCTCCTATGTGGAGCATGTGGACATCACTAGATCCCCCCAGGAGACGCTGTCACCAGCCAGCTCTCTCACCTCCTTCCACGTCAGGCCCGCATCCATCAGCTCCGCCGAATACATCCGTAGGATGGTCATCAACGGTCTGCCAGGACGGCGTGATCCTACAGGCGTAAAGAAGAGGCAGCTCGGGTTCAGGCTCTCCCGAGGCATCCGGAGTACATGCCCAAGCCAGGTCCAACGCCGCATCTCCACGACTCCAGTTATTGAAGGTTGCTGCGTCCGTTCCTTAACTTCAGCGTTGGTTATGAAGTCAAACCACCTAATGCCTAGAATCCTTCTCAGACACTTATTCTCAAATCTCAACACTACACTAATTACTACAGTGAGTATTTATATCTCAACAGATCTGCAAAGGGTAAGAACAAATTTGGATATCTAGGTGTTTACAGGGCCAACAAACTGTCATCGACTGGATTAGTGGTCACTTAACATGTTACAACATTCCTCATTCTGTATAACATTATTTAAACCGTGTTTGCAAATTTTGAACTTGTATTTATTATAAAGTTTAAGTTCTAAAAATTGACAGATATACCTATAATATTTTGAATGCAAGCTTTCTCTAGCATCTATTAAGGCAAGCGCTTAGCAAAAATGCTAAAAAACATAAATCCTTCATTCTTGCATGCATGTCTTGATCATTAATTCCGTCAAGCTAAAATTATCAGCCTTACGTTTATAGTATATTATTACAAATTTATTTCTTGCAGAATATTATGATATAATTTTTACATATTTTTCAGCGCCTACCATTTTTTACATCTTTTTTTTTTTTTTTTTTTTTTTAAATTTCAAAAATACATTTTACATGTATTCCCCATGAGTTACAATAAACTCATTTTGGGCCTATAAATAATTACATTAAATATATATATTCATGCCAGAACACACAGTTATTATATATTTATATCTTTTCTATATTTTTTCAGCGCCTGAGGCCCCGAAGTGGTTACCCGGTCCAACCAAAGTGTGTGATATCGGATTCCAAGTTGATCCCATATCCAGACAATGTATTGGTAAGTATACTCAATCTCGGCAAAATTATACGACATGAGGGTCTTCTGCCTGACATAATATAAGGAATGGCTGTGGGGACATTCCAGAAAGCGTAGAGTATCTGGAACAAGTGTGCGAGGACTTGAACTGCGCCTCATATACGGAGCTCTAAAAAAAGAATCATTAAATTGTATAATCTAAATTTTTACGGCCTTTAAAATACAGATTATTTATTTATATGAATGTAATAAGAATTTGTACCGTCTCGCATTCGGGCTTTGAAATCACTGACTGGTTACTGGGCGCCGAAACTTCGAAAACAAAATGACCAAAAACACTGCATAAAACTCCTGGCACTGAATTGGTACTGAAATGACATGACATAATTCCCCAATAATTTTTTTTTGTGATGTTTCAGACGTTGACGAGTGTTTGGAGGGAGGCTCTCGCTGCTCTACCAATGAAGATTGCGTCAATACTATCGGAGGATTCCGATGTCAGTGCAGTCCTGGAAACGTCCTGGAAACTGGAAGATGTGTGAAGCCCACGGCCATTGCTGTATCTCCCAGACCTAGACCTCCAGGTATTATGTTATTGTAATTAATACTATTAGATGAATCCATTGTCAGTGAAGCTCTGTAGTGTTTGTTGTTTTTGATTGCATCTTCGCCATAGTCTTCACTTATGGTCTAATATTTATATTTTTTGTACTTATGGCACGGAAACAATGACTCTGACCAAGCATCCGTTGCAAGTTACACAGAGGAGCATGGAGAGAATTATGCTTGGAATAACATTAAAAGGAACGATTGGATCCGACGCCAGACAAAGGTCTGTGACGTGGTGGAGCGAATTGCTTGGTTGAAGTGGAAATGGGCCGGTTACATAGCCAGAATGACGGACGACAGATGGACGAAACGCGTTCTGGTGTGGAGACCGAGAAATCAGAGGCCTCAAGGACGTCTACCGATGAGATGGGTGGACGACATCAGGAATTCTGCTGGAAGACAGTGAATGGGGGCGGCGCAGGATCGGAAGGAGTGAAGACGGCAGGGGGAGGCCTATGTCCAGCAGTGGACCTCAACGGGCTGAAATAATGATGATGACAATTGTTGAGACGTCTGCTGTTAATAGTATATGTAATTTCTGAACCATTTGACTGATTGACTTATTCCCACAGTAAATCGCGTCAACAACTTCTTCTTTCCGGATTTTCTTGTACAGGGACTTCGATCAAATCAAATGAATCGCACCACCCACCAGAGAAAGCAGAACACTGTCTGCCAGATCAGCTAGTTTCTAAATATCAATTCCATTTGCTTGTTTCAGTTCATGTCGTATCAGTAACAAGTCCCCCTCGTCACAGCAACTGCGCTTGGGGATACCAGCTGATAGACAATCGATGTGTTGGTGAGTTGTCTTTAAACCATATCTGCTTTTGTTTTTAGAAGTGGTTTTAAACTGTGTTTTCTCTTGACCTTGACTTACGGCGCAAGAATGCTTCACCACCTCTTACTAACATTGCTTGTTCTGAAACATTTCATACTTTCTAGATGTGGACGAATGTACGTCAGGAAAGCACTCTTGCCAGGATAACCAGAAATGCGTCAATATACCCGGCGGATACTTGTGTCATTGTTCCCCAGGGCATCGCATCACTCCAGAGGGAACTTGCCTTGATATAGACGAGTGCAAGGACAGCCAAGGAAAGGTCAGTAAACATTGTTCTCCTATTCTGTGTCACTCTTGCCAAGATAACTAGAAATGCGGTGAATACTTGTATCTCTGTTCCCCGGGGCATAACATCACCCCAGAAGAAACTAGGACAAGAAAAGGAAATATTTATATTGAGTTCTTTTTTAACCAGTAGATAGAAAAATCACATGGCGAGGACATTGTCAGGTTTCTGGTAGACTTCTGGAGAGTAGAAATCGTCGACTAGAGTCTTCCAGCCAAGATAAAAACCTTTCAACAGTGGAGGATATTTCAACAGTGGAGGGTAGGACTCCACTGAGACCCTGACCGCGGATGCACGGGTGGATGTCTGGGATGGGGGGCCTGGCGAGGCGGGATACCGGTCTCCACACGGGTGGTTGTAATTACAAATAAAAAATGATCGGGGGGTAGAAACTAACATCCCTACCACTGTTAATTTGGGCCGACTCTGGTTGGTTTGGGTGATGGAAACAATGACAATTATAATTCATAAGCCGAGACGGTGGTAGGGGTACAATGAAAGCATTTGTTCGCGTACATAATCGTAAATTCATCCGTATTTTTATCACACTAACAATCTTAAAATCGCGGTTTAGCTTGTTGAAAAAATCGGTAGAGTTGGCTGGACTGAAAAAAGACTCAATAGTCTTTAAAGCACTCTAGGGAAAGGGTGGGGCTTTCATTGTAGTGGAGGATATTGTTTTAGAGGAGGTATTTAAAAGTGATGATGAAGTGGTAAAAGGTAATGACAAGAAAAGAGGGCTTTTTTGCATTATTTTAAAGAAATATTCACGTCCTCATGATATTTTAATTTCGGGGCTACTTTAAAAAGTCTGAAACTACTGTGTAGAGGAATTCAAACCTAAATATTCTAATAAGGCTAGTCCACCTTTCTTAACAGTTTGATTTCCAAAATGACATATTTAAATGATTTAATCTTCGAAGCATCTAAGTTTAATGGTGTATTTTCAGGTATGTTCGCATTACGCAACTTGCGTCAACACGATTGGCTCCTTTCACTGCGACTGCCACGAAGGTTTCCAGACTTCTCCGGTTTCCAAACAGCTGTGCACTGACGTGGACGAGTGTGCCAGCAACGGGGGTCTGGGAATCTGCCACCAGAGATGTGTCAATGTCTGGGGATCCTACAGATGTGCTTGCAATGGCGGATTCCGCTTGGAAGCTGACAACAGGTACAAATTAGAACTTTTAAACTGATATTTCGAAAAACTTATACTGTACAAACTACCTAAGACTAACAAAATGTATTTGTTAGACTGTGACTTTTTAATAAAATACAAACGTGTTCCATAATTTTTTCCCTGGAATTTAGCATTAGAGCAATGATTTTCTCACACGTTTTAGATATCGACCAGATGTGCGCTTTTACTGTCTTATTCTTTCAATAATTTATTTATCCCCTTTAACAAATAAAATATCAAAAAAATAAGACAAATTAAACACGCATCTGGTTGGTTTAAATGTGTGAAAAAAACGTTGCTCCAATGTTAAATTCCAGGGAGAAAATCGAGGAATACGTTTGTATGGGAAGCAGCCGCGAGTCACGTGGTAGAGTATGCTCTTAAGCTAGTTCCAATTGTTTTTTTCCACAATCAGTAATATTAAAATAAATTTAATAAGAGTTTTGTGGCGTTCCAGATAAGCACCCTAAAAGCAAGTACTACTTTAAATATTGGAATAACAAAAACATATTCAAATCCTTCTAGATAGTTCTTTCGAAGCTTTCTGTATTTTCTCACCCAGACCATAGGATTGGTATTAATTCGGCATCTGACTGGTGAAGATCATTTTAAGTGCACTTATCGTACTTCTTAAGTACTTCTATCGCTAAAATCATTCATTGTAATTATCGTTTTAATATTAAGTGTTAGTATAGTTTCCCTGTTTAAATAAATCGATTATTAACTTCCTTCTCTATTTTTTTATTCTATCCAAACAATGACGTCACGCGCGCGAAGATGACGACGGACGACGAACGCGTACGAACACGTACGAACTACGACGAGAATCCTTTCGGCCCCTTACGTGATCGCACGCGTATCTAAGGAACATTATTCCCGCCAACTTTCAAGAATATAAAATCATTTTTGTTTTTAACCATTTTCACCATTCTTTTTCATTCATATTGCAGTTAGTTAAGTTTTAGCATCAGTAGTTAGTTTTTGTGAAAAAACTACCATTGTAAAAACTTAAGTACCTGTTTTACTCTCTCTCTCTGTGCATCCACATACTCACGAAATGTACTACTCAATTGGCCACCAACTAGGTGACTAAAGGAGCATTCTTTATGGGCGTAGATCTACATTCGCACATCTGGGCTACTATTCTGCACAGTTTCACCATTAAATGATAGTATACTTAATATTGTATCTTGTTCCAGAACATGCACAGATATGAACGAGTGTACTGAACACAATATAAGGCTTTGTATGGGGGAGTGCCAGAATATTCCTGGTAGCTACCAGTGCGCTTGCCCCAAGGGATATCGTATGGGAACTGACAAGAGGAGTTGTATAGGCAAGTATTTTAATACATGGTGGATTTATACCTGTAGATATTATTAACACAAGTGTTTTTTCACTAAAAATGTTCTGTGTACAGAATAAAGAATCTGTCTACTGTTACAATATTTTGCCACAACGAAAATGTGTACTTTCAACTCTTTTTAACTTTCAAATAGTAGGTATGATAATATGTTAAAGGTAACTAACTAACTAACTAACCATCACGCCATTTCCCCGAAGGGGTAGGCAGAGAGGATAGAACGCCACACCACCCTCTCCTGGCATACTTCTCTTGCTTCCTCCACATTCATACATCTTCTCATGCACGCACGTCGATTATTCCGACTTCTTACATGCCCACTTTCAAGCACTTGTTTTACATGATCATCCCATGTCTTTCTCGGCCTTCCTCGACTTCTACGTCCTGGTACAGTCGCATCATATATTTTTAAGGTGTATTTTTTTTTACAACATTTTGAACGTATACACATACTTGTCTCTACAACTCTGGAAACGAATGTGGATTATCTAGGCGTTGACAGGGCTGACCTGTCATTTGGTTGGGTTAAGTGCCACTTGATGTACTTGATGCCTCCCGAGAGCCTTAACCAAGCTTGCCTATTTTACAAGGCATCAGGTTCTCGGCGTCCTGGTCCAACTCCAACTGTTGACAATTCGTCGGCAGTTTGCGTCAGAGCTGCGGGACGTGGAATTGACTTGGGAGAATGCATGGGAGCTGGCGGCCGATCGCTTGGCCTGGAGGCAGTTTGTGGATTCCATATGCTCCACATAGGGAGCGGATATGGTATGATGATGATGATGAATATGTACTACAACATTCCCCATTCCGCCCATCATCTGACAACCAGATATGACAAATTTTTGAAACTACTGTATTTATTGAATTTGTACAGAAGCTTCCACATTTGAGTTTGTTTTTCGACAATTTTCACTCTTTTTTCTCTCTGGTGACATCTTTTTGAGAAGATTGTTAGTTGAAATTTAAAACAAATCTTATCAATCTTATGATAGTTGTACCATTTTTAATAATTATTGCGTTAAACCAGCTGTTGCGGTCATAGTTATTTAAGTTTCTCATTTTGTAAATGCACCTGTATTCATCAATGAGTGATTCTAATTAATGTTAATGATTACTGTTGTTATTTTCAGATATCGACGAGTGCGAGACAGGAGAACTGGTTTGCGGGAGAGATGAAGTCTGCCAGAATACACGAGGTGGAGCTCGCTGTAGCTCCATCACTTGCCCAGTAGGATATAACAGAGATCCAGGAACTAGACAGTAAGGATACAATATAATAAACAAAAATAGGACACAAAATGCCGAGCACTCTTCAAGTTGATCGGAAGACTGTTGATGTCCATCAATAGTCCGCCTTCTCCATGATGAGTTTTCCGTGGTTTTCTCATCATCTCAGGCAGATGCGGAGAAGTTCCCTTGGTTCATACCAGATGTATCCCGCCTGATCCCAACCAGCATATGAATAATAATCAATTAAGTCAGTCAATGATAGAAAATCCACTTGATGAAATATAAACCTTGTACATCATAAGCAAGGTAAAAAATCATTTAGGCTCCCACTCAAAAAAAAAAAGAATACAAAAAAAATATATACACAATATTGCGGTAGAGATGAAGTCTGCCAGAACACACCTGAATCAGTCTCAAGTACAAAGGGAGTTGATTGTGCAAAAGTGTTATTTAGGCTATAAAAACTTCTCTCAGCAACAGTCTTTAATTATCAAATCCTGGGGTGAAACTGTATCCTGACGGATGCAAAGTTCTGATAGATGTTCTAGAGCCTTATTGTATAAGAATTTGATGTTCTGGCCAAGTCCTCAAAAAGTTTGTAGAATAAAGAATTTACAATTGAGCTCATTATAATGTGGGCCACCACTTTGGTCACCAGATTTGTTTACCTCTTGTGGTGATGGCTTTATGTGGGGTGCACAGAGAGAAATGAAAGAGTATTTACATTTATTACACAGAATTTAACGAAAGGAAATACAATGAAAACTTAACTAAGATTGAAATGAATAATGAAAATGGAAATGAAATTAGTTTGCCCCACAATTTGGCGGCAAGAAATCTGTGCAAAAGCAACGTGTCGTCACGATGAAGGTCAAAATGTCTCTCGTCATTGTCCGATAGCGTTCGGCAGAGTTCGGTTCATTCGTTCGTTCCGCGTCGCCCGCGTGACTTGTATTTCTTCCGCCACAAAAACAACAAGTCTCCAACCCAGATGGATTAATAATTCTTATTCTTTTTCCTTCTTCCGTTTTTACAGAGAGTATGTGGATATCACTAGATGCCTTTAGAAGTCCTGTATCTTTTCTCTTGAAGTTATGATTTTTTATACACGTTTCCCATTTCATATTCAAGTCGTTGCCGCCGCCCACCAGGAACTTGCCGAGTGAACGACTACGCTTGCCTTCATCAGCCGGAGACATACTCCTTTAACTTCATCACATTTGTCTCAAAGCTCTATATCCCTGTCGGACCGAGAGCTCAGGTAATTTTAATCGCAAATTAAATGGAAATTAATGGATTAGGAGTGTAAATATAATCAACCAATATGTTATTAAATGTTTTCAAATTATTTAATGACATATGATTAAATAAAACGATGTTATGTGTTACTATTAATTGGTTTATTCTATAAAAATAGAATTCACCTACACTACCTGGTTTCGGCAGTAACGTTCTCCCATAGACTGGTGAAAAGACACTAAATTAGAATACAGATGTTATACAGAAAAATACAGAAAAATAAATTGCAATACTTAAGAATCTAGACACAAGGGTAACATAAATGTTGATACATATAGAAGTAATAGAAAAAATAGAAAAAACACATCTTGGGACAGTGGTGATGGTAAAATACAAAAAAGTTTGATAATTAATTGCTTGCTAAGTGGTGGCAGTTGATGTACTGGGGCCTTGAGGGGAGGTAAGGGTAGGGGAGTCTTGAGAGGGGTAGGGGTCTAGGGAAGTAATTTGAGAATCGCACGTTACAGTGTGGGTAAAAATTCAATTTTTATAGAATAAACCAATCAATAGTAACACATAACATCGTTTTATTTAATCATAATTCATTATGAAGTGTTACAAAGTGAATGCCGAATCAATCAACAAAATATTTATTGACCAATTAATATTTGCATCATTGGCATTGGTATTTTTACCTCGTGAAGCGATGTCATCAATGTCAAATGCTTCTACGAACGTTTGTCTCAGAGACTAAACAATGCTTCCCTGTTTTTTAAGACATTAAGATCCCAGCGTCCTGGAAGACATATCTGTCAATTTTTTGGCAGTGTGTCAGAATGACGGTACTGCTAAAAAAGAATTCATTAAAAGTACAGCCAGCAACCTTCATCTTTTAGGTTCAATAATTATTTATCTATATTATTAATGTTTTGCACACATTAAAAATATAAATAAATAAATTTCTGAGGGCAGAAAGAATGAAGTAAACACGTATTAAAAACAAAAGTACCCAACGTGTATATGTTGTACTGTGGTACGTGTTTGGAGCGTGGTGAAAGTGTTAGGAAATAGGTTCTGAATATTTAAGTATTCTTAAACCACGCATTTCTGAATTTCTAAGCAAATCAGTTTTAGGTGATTATGAGCCATAAAAACAGACGGAGGTTGCTAAGTTTGCTTCTTATAGCCTCGTAGGAATTGACAACCGAAGAAGATCATGGCCTGGAAGCAATTTGTGAAATAATTCATACGTTTGACACAGAGAACGAATATAGTTTGATTATAGTTACATTAAGGCATTTTAAACCAATTAAAAAGCATCAGGGTACATTTCTTTTGTTTTTCAGGTCGATTTGTTTACAATGAAAGGACCAAGCTGGCCGGAAGCTATGCTGAAGTTTACCCTGAACCTGGTGGAAGTAAGATCCCCTCCCGGTGTAGAAACTGCCGACAAGGGATGCTTCAAGTAAGGACACGTTTTATTTTATTATTTATTTAACCACCTCAACAAGTCAGAAGGACCAACAATAAACAAAAATAGGACACGAAATTTCGAACACTCTTCAAGTTGATCGGAAGACGGTTGATATCCATCATCCGTTCGCCTTCTCCATGATGAGTTTTCCCTGGTTTTCTCATCATCTCAGGTAGGTGCGGAGAAGTTCCCTTTGGTCCACCTTGATCATGCCACGACCTTTTCGGCCTTCCTCGGCTTCTACATCCAGGCACACTTGCATTTAAACTTCTTTTAGCCGTTCTTTCATCATTCATTCGCTCCACATGACCAAACCATCGTAATAGCCCTTTCTTAATTTTGTCGATAATGCTTATCTCAGCCTTGCACTCTGCTCTAATTTCGACATTTGTACACCTATCATACATAGTCTTGCATAGAAATTGGTTCCTTTCATATTCGGAGACACATGCAGAGTCAACTCCTCGTTTTTTACTGGAGATCAGATATTTTGACATACTACTACTTTCCCTTATGCGCACCTAGTGGTGCATAGGGCACTGCATTTTACCTAGAGTGGTGCTTAGTAACGGTCAAAACTAAATGCCACCTCTGCAAAGTATTTTGCATTGTAAACCAAAAAAATTAACAGCAAAATTCACAAGAACATCGGTGTAATTTGTTTATAAATCGGGATAATTTATTAACAGAGATACACTAATTTAAAGTTTGATTTTTGTAAAGATTTTTTATGATGGGCGGTGTGTGTGGAATAAAAAAATTAAATGATTGTATCTCGCTTATTAATTATCCGATTTACAAACGGATGGCACTGATGGTTTTGTGATTCTTCGCGTTATTTTTTTGGATTCAAACAAAATTTTGTTTACAAGCCCATTCTTAATATAATGCATTTCTGTAATATATCAGACAGTAGGAGCACGATAAGTCATTAAAACATCTGTTTTTCCAGGTTGACTCCGTCTCCCTCAGCAGGCTCTGGTGTCCCTGGTGAAGCCGCTGATGGGACCACAGGACATACACCTGGAACTGTCCATGGAGCTGTACAGACTTGGCAACTTCGAGGGGACGGCCGTGGCTAAAATATTCATCTACGTTTCCGAATACGAGTTTTAAGAAATTAAGAAATTGTCTTCACATTTTGTAACTGTAAAGAAATTTGATATATTTTATAAATGAAAAATATTCTTAAAAAATCACTTCGTAAATCTGTCAGTTTGAATTTTTTCAGCTGAAATATACAAATAAACATTTACGTTTCTAAAAACCAGTTTTTTTATTTACTTTCAATAAATTGACTTAGCGCATTTTGCACCAAGAGAATAAATTTGTCAAGTGACAAAGATATTTGATTTGTATCTATGTAATACAACAACAACTGTCCCTCATGGGTACCCAATGGTGCATAGGGCACCGCATTATTGCACCGAGTGCATCAATAAAGAAAATTCATAATGCATATTTGAATACTAAACTAATTATTTTACAATTTAGCAAAATTACTCATCTGTCAAATAGTCGATTTTCGATCTAGGATTTCTGTTCATATTATTAACTAACTAACTAACTAACCATCACGCCATTTCCCCGTAGGGGTAGGCAGAGAGGATAGAACGCCATACCACTCTGTCCTGACATACTTCCTTTGCTTCCTATTTAATTACTATCTTAATGATAATAATGATCAAGATTCGCTGCATGTGAGTATCTTATATTTTCTCTTTAATTATACTCACTAAAACAGTGTATTTAATTGTAAAGCGCCCTGGAGGTGATTTTTGACGTGATAACGTCTAATAAATCGATGAACGCCGGCTGCACACACGAAAAAGCATGACTCATTGTCACGTTCCGCCTGAGCCGAGTGTGCAAGCGAGAGCGCGGAACAAGCGATAGAGAGGCACTGCATCGGTACACCAAATGCAGTGAATCTTGATCGTCAATTCCATGAATGCAACATCTTGCAACATCTGATGATGATCAGTCTTACGTTTCAGCGCCAGTTCAAGGCATCACATTTGAAATTCAAATATATCCATATTATGAAGATATTTATTTATTACCAATCTCATTAATTTGTGATAGACATCGAGCAAGACTCGTAATGTCTACTGGGTTTCAGCAGAGCAGTTTGCGCGGGAACGGTGCCGGAAGCGCCACTAAACACAGTCCACTTGTGCGGAGGTAAGTAGGTACCTACTTCGCCACAGTGAAACCAATACTAACTTGTAGTAAACTATATTTTCTGCGGTGTGTTTCGTTACAAGCTTGTAAAGTAAATCAACTAATTTAGTGATCAGTCAAATCCTGACAAATATATGACCATTTATCATACGAAAACAGTAATAAACTGTTGTGACTTCCTTCTCGTGACTTTTGATTGTTGTTTAAAATAAAAAATATGACATTTCATGGATAATTTTAAACAACGATGTGGGGTAATGAAAAGTTAGTAAAAACAGTTTTATTGTAGTTTTTTGTAGGATAATTGGTCATATTGACGTATATTTATCACGATTTGACAGGTCAGGATAACGAATATTATATACAAATACAAATAAAACATAGAAAAAGTCGTAGGATATTTGTAAAACACGAATTAGTACTATAATCAAGCAATCAGACGTCCGTTAATGCTCCGAAACTTTAACTGTTAGGTATAGCGTCTTACTAATCTGTGTTTTATAAACAAATTTCATGACGATTCGTTATCCACAAGCCACGCCCCCTCCACGTCCATTTTTCTATATTTTATTTCTAATTTGCCAATGTTACTCGAAAATCTGGTATGTTAGATGGTGATAATTATTCATTAGTAAGTCATTTTATCATTTATGTTGCTGAATTTCAAAGTTTTAAATAAATTCTTTTTTGAATCCATCCAATATGGCCGCTGTGACATTTCAACGAAAAACGGATCGTTAGGAAACATAACTACTCACAATAGTGCCGGCAGATGGTAACAAATAATTAACTTAACCAGCGCTTTTTATAAAACGAGAAATCGGGTTTTATACGAAATTTAACTTTAAAACGATATTTAACTTGACCAACGGGTATTTGTAAAACCGGCTCTTAGCGGTTCGTAGCATTTAGGGACGTTCGATTGATTGTTTATAAAACGGGCCGTTATAAGATGAAAAATCTTGTTTTTCTTAAAAATAATAAATAGGTTAAAAATGGTTTTAAGCTTGGATAACGGACGTTTATAATAATTATTTATTTCGCATCATCATTGGTAGATTGAAGAACAAAAAAATATGCAATAAGTAGGTAACATTGACTAACTAACTTAATAGCTATTACGCCATTTCTCGGAAGGGATGGCGGAGAGGATAAAACGCCACACCACTCTGTCCTGGCATACTTCTCTTGCTTCCTCCACATTCGTACATCTTCTCATGCACGCGTCGATTATTCCGATTTTTTACACGCCCAGGGGGGGGGGGGGGGTTGCATTCAATAAACAAAAATATTTTAAAAACATAAAATTTAAATAAAATTAAAATTCTGAGATAATAAATGTATTAAAAATTTTAATTTAAGAAAAAAAGGAAAAAAAATAAATAAATCCAAGTGTTTATTTCTATTTGGTTTTTGAAATCAGAATAGGCTAAAATTCACATGGTATCGCACTTCATTGGTACGCTCAGTGAGATTGATATAAAATATGAAAATTCAAATTAAATAGTAAGTTAAAAAATCAAAATATAATATCAAGTTTCATGCCTCATCTGTCAAGTTGGCGAGCTTGTGACGAACCGCATGTCGTCTGGAGGGAACCTGTTCCCAGTGGCATAAATCACGCCAGCGTCGCTCCCTGTTAGGGCGCTGGCCCGGATGTCCTGTGCCGCTCACACCCACACCAGCGCACGCACCAAGTCCACACGGCGCACAGTGGGCCGGATCTGATAAATATCTGACATAGGAACCACTTAAGGACATCGTCCATCTCGTAGTGGTCGCGGGTTCGATTCCCGATGGGGGTCAATAAGAAATATTTATTTTCACGTGATTTTCTTTGTGAAGTATCCCCCATATGAGAGAATAAAATGTAAATTAAGAACATAAACAAAAAAGTTAATATACCTACAAAGGTTTCACTACTTTTGAACATATTAAGAAAAAAAAAACTATTTTTCTCCATAGACATTAAATTTATCGTATATATTTTTTACCGTGTTCTAGAGTAAATATAAACTTTGTTATGTTAATTTTATCGTTATTGTTGCCATGCAGAGCAAATTAAAAAAAATCGGAATAATGGCTTTGATTTTCTTAGTCCACAATTTTTTAAATCAGGACCACTGTGCGGTACTATACTCCTGAACAAGGAAGCGACGAGAAGGGATGGGAATCGAACGCAATATATGCTGGCCCTTCGTTTAGTAATAGCAATGGGTAATCTGTCTACATAACCCATATAGGAACACAGAGGTGAGGCAACGGACGCAGCAACCCTTGGTATCGACTCTCTTTAAAAAGAAATAAATTTAAAAGGCATTTTTAAGTGTTGCTGTGTCCGTTGCCTCACCTCTGTATTCCTTGCAAAGTCAAACCACCGCACATCTAATATTCTTCTAAGACACCTATTCTCAGAACTTAAGGTCTGCTTTTAGGGCCCTGGTTAGGTGCCATGATTTGCAGCCACTAGGAGGTAATAATTTTTTAAAGGTCGTAATATTCTCAATGCAAAAGTCTGCTTTTATAGGGACATTTATTTAATCTATATAATTTTTGTACAAAGTTTAGGGTACTGAGATGTTTAATATTAAAATGTTTTGCTTTCGCACTCCCCCACCTTTCGTCCTTGCCAAATTCTCGAACCTACAGGTGCAAATTACGCGTCATATATTACATCCTTGTTGCCCTAGTTTCCAGGCTTTCAGGATTTCAGGAAAACCCGATCCTTGCCGACCGGTGGCGGAAACGGCCGAGCGAGCGGGCGAGTCTACATACTAGGTATGGGGGTGCGACAGAGCGTATTAAGGGTGAGTTCGTTTGTTGCCAAACAGTGCAACGCAGCCTCCGGGAGAGGTACATACAGCCTGAACTCTACAATCGGCTGAAACCCGACCTGAAAACGCCCCGATTTGGTGAGTCTTCACTTTAATCATATTTCAAAATTACTAGCTCGAAAAATTTACTGTCAACCATTAACCATATTGTAAAATATTTATAAACATATTTGATAATTTTTCTAGGTTTTTAAGAGTAGAAATTCTTATGAATCATACAGATTTTGAAAAAAAATTTTTTTTTTCATATAATCAACTAACTAACCATCACGTCATTTCCCTCAATAGATAGGCAGAGAGGATAGAACGCCACACCACTGTGTTCTGGCATACTTTTCTTGCTTCTTCCACATTCGTACATCATCTCATGCACGCACGTCGATTATTCCGACTTTTCTGAGATTTCTGTAGAGATCAAAATGTGTGTTATTTCAACTAACTAACTAACAATCACGCCATTTCCCCGTAGGGGTAGGCAGAGAGGATAGAACTCCATACCACTCTGTCCTGACAGACTTCCTTTGCTTCCTCTACATTCATACATTTTCTCATGCGCTTACGCCGATTATGCTTTTTACATGACCACTTTCAAGTACTTGTCGTACTTGGTCATGCCATGTCTTTTTTAGCCTTCCTCGGCTTCTACGTCCAGGCACACTTGCATTTAAACTTCTTTTAGCCGTTCTTTAATCACTCATTCGCTCTACATGACCAAACCATCGTAAAAGCCCTTTCTTAATTTTGTCGATAATGCTTATCTCAGCCTTAAAAGCTCCACTTTTAAGTGCTTGTCGCACTTTATCATGCCATGTCTATCTTGGCCTTCCTCGCCTTCTACATCCAGGCACACTCGCATCATTGATTCTTTTAGCCGTTCTTTCATTCGCTCTATATGACCGAACCATCGGAAGAGACCTTTCTTAATTTGGTCGATAATTTATTTTATTTATTTGACCATCAATAACGGAGGGGAATAACGTCACAAACACCCATGCTTGAGAAAAAACACTTTTGATTTTTTTGTGTTCTTTTGGAATCGATCCCAGAACCTCCGTATCGTAAGTCCAACGTTTTAGCCACTATTCGGAGGCCGCCAATACTTATCTCCTTGCATTCTGCTCTAATTTCGACATTAATGCGCACCTATCATACATAGTTTTACAACACACTCGCCCGTGAGATCGCATTTCAACAGCATTCAGTGTAATTTCATCCTTTTTTTTCAAACTCCATGATTCGCTTCCATACTCAATGGTTGATGAAACAAAATATCAAAATATTTAATTACTTAAAAATAATATATTCAAAATAATTTTTAACTATCGGTCGAATGTATAAAATAATTATTTTTTTATTTTTTTACTATCATAAACTTAAAGCTAGATCGCGCCAAACAAGTTGTTAGTTATTTTTCGGCGCGTATAATATAAATATATAAAATAAATAAAAACTTAAAAATTATTTAATGTTATATTTTTTTCTCTATTTAGGTACTTGTTTAACATACTTAATTCACATTTGTTGATTACTATATAAATAACTTACTAGGCAAAAGCTTTTCGTGATGCTATTTTGATGGCAAGATGATCAGTCTTGCGCTTCAGTGCCACTCCAAGGCAGTATATTTCAGGAGTAAAAAATATATACTCTCTTCTAAAGTATATTATATAATGGGGCAAATTTCCATGAAAATTCAATTTCAGGCGTTCTTGTGTAAACATGTCAGAAAATAGGAATTTGTTTTACAAACTCCCTTAGGGCGGGTCTTCACTACATTTTTTGTCTTTTATACTACTACTACTCTCCCTTATCCGCACCCAGTGGTGCATAGGGCACTGTGTATCTTGATCATTTTTAATACATGAAGGTAAGATGATCAGTCTTACGCTTCAGAACCAGTCCAAGATATCACACATTTAAATATTAATATGAAAATCACACGTAAATAGATATTTCATGTTGACCCCCTACGGGAATCGAACCCGCGACCTCATGCACGGTAGCCAAATGCGCTACCACTATGCTGCGAGGCGGACAAATACGCATTAAAACTCGATGTACAAGCGGGAAACCAGTGAATCTACATCACATTTGGAGTCGATTTTGTAGAATACATTTTTTTTATTTGACCCATAGTTTTTGAGAAAATTGATAAAGAGGCAAACTGTGATCAGATATAATTTATTTAGTCAAATTAATAATATTCATAAAGCAAACAAAATGAAAAACTGCATTTTAATAAGAATTTCTGCAATTTTACTTAATCTGCGGTACTTATGGAAAGCTTTTATGAGAAGAAAAAATTTTTTTTCAACCCAGATTCAAAGGTCATATTACACATTCGACTCCAAATACGAATTTCGTTCCACAATGTAGATAATCCATTTTCGTTTCTAGAGCTTCTCTGGCCCTGTTTCAATTCGAAAATGGTGGATGGAAACCCGTCAAGGTTATTACATTCAAAATGCTGTTGGCTAAATGTTTTCATTTAAATATCACGTTCCAATTAAATTCCTGCACGTGCCCGAGGGACGGTGGAGTGACAACATCCGAAAATATAATGGGGTTCTTCCAGATAACATGAATATTCTTAAAAACGTTATTAATATTTAAAGTATATTTTTACGATTCGAACGATATAAAACACAATACGCAAAAATTTTGTTTTTATTAATAAATTTATGTTTTAAAAACACGAAAATACGAATGATTTTTAACGCCCGTTATTGGCTAATGACGTCATACCCGTCTACCGTGAAAGGCGTGAAATTCATTCCGTAGTAAGCGCCTATATTGCTGTGACGTCACACCGCATGCGCGCCAAATGGAGGATTTTGCGAGCAATTTGAAAAAGCGCTTTTTTAAACCGCGCTAGAAAATTCATATGACATCGTAAAAATTAAAAAAAAATTCTCTAGATATTGTAATTTTTCAATCAATTTTTTGAAGTAAAAAATAAAAAATCGGAAAGAACCCTATTAGTTATAATAGTATTTTGTTACATTTGTATATATATACAAATGTAACAAAATACTATTATAACTAATAGGGTTCTTTCCGATTTTTTTATTTTTACTTCAAAAAATTGATTGAAAAATTACAATATCTAGAGAATTTTTTTTTAATTTTTACGATGTCATATGAATTTTCTAGCGCGGTTTAAAAAAGCGCTTTTTTCAAATTGCTCGCAAAATCCTCCATTTGGCGCGCATGCGGTGTGACGTCACAGCAATATAGGCGCTTACTACGGAATGAATTTCACGCCTTTCACGGTAGACGGGTATGACGTCATTAGCCAATAACGGGCGTTTAAAAATCATTCGTATTTTCGTGTTTTTAAAACATAAATTAATTAATAAAAACAAAATTTTTGCGTATTGTGTTTTATATCGTTCGAATCGTAAAAATATACTTTAAATATTAATAACGTTTTTAAGAATATTCATGTTATCTGGAAGAACCCCATTATATTTTCGGATGTTGTCACTCCACCGTCCCTCGGGCACGTGCAGGAAATTTTAATTGGAACGTGATATTTAAATGAAAACATTTAGCCAACAGCATTTTGAATGTAATAACCTTGACGGGTTTCCATCCACCATTTTCGAATTGAAACAGGGCCAGAGAAGCTCTAGAAACGAAAATGGATTATCTACATTGTGGAACGAAATTCGTATTTGGAGTCGAATGTGTAATATGACCTTTGAATCTGGGTTGAAAAAAAAATTTTTCTTCTCATAAAAGCTTTCCATAAGTACCGCAGATTAAGTAAAATTGCAGAAATTCTTATTAAAATGCAGTTTTTCATTTTGTTTGCTTTATGAATATTATTAATTTGACTAAATAAATTATATCTGATCACAGTTTGCCTCTTTATCAATTTTCTCAAAAACTATGGGTCAAATAAAAAAAATGTATTCTACAAAATCGACTCCAATGTGATGTAGATTCACTGGTTTCCCGCTTGTACATCGAGTTTTAATGCGTATTTGTCCGCCTCGCAGCATAGTGGTAGCGCATTTTGCTACCGTGCATGAGGTCGCGGGTTCGATTCCCGTAGGGGGTCAACATGAAATATCTATTTACGTGTGATTTTCATATTAATATTTAATGTGTGATATCTTGGACTGGTTCTGAAGCGTAAGACTGATCATCTTACCTTCATGTATAAAAATGATCAAGATACACAGTGCCCTATGCACCCACTGGGTGCGGATAAGGGAGAGTAGTAGTAGTATAAAAGACAAAAAATGTAGTGAAGACCCGCCCTAAGGGAGTTTGTAAAACAAATTCCTATTTTCTGACATGTTTACACAAGAACGCCTGAAATTGAATTTTCATGGAAATTTGCCCCATTATATAATATAGCTTTAGAAGAGAGTATATATTTTTTACTCCTGAAATATACTGCCTTGGAGTGGCACTGAAGCGCAAGACTGATCATCTTGCCATCAAAATAGCATCACGAAAAGCTTTTGCCTAGTAAGTTATTTATATAGTAATCAACAAATGTGAATTAAGTATGTTAAACAAGTACCTAAATAGAAAAAAATATAACATTAAATAATTTTTAAGTTTTTATTTATTTTATATATTTATATTATACGCGCCGAAAAATAACTAACAACTTGTTTGGCGCGATCTAGCTTTAAGTTTATGATAGTAAAAAAATAAAAAAATAATTATTTTATACATTCGACCGATAGTACTACAAACAAAAGTGGCATAAACAAGTAGGTTCTTGGTCAGACACGCTTGTAGCAAATCCACTACCTCCTCTGCTATTATTGTTATTGTTATTTGTAATTTTGTAAAAAATGTCAACAATTTGTAATTTTTTGGAAAGCTTATGAATTGGAGAACTTGTTTCAGTGGTTTTTACGCCAAGTGTCATACTTTTTTTTTGAGTAATTCTCTTTGATCGAGACGACTTGGGGGAAAAAAAAGTCAAAATTCTGATTTCATTGCCTTTTATTTCTAAAACTCTAGAAATTTTGGACAAAAATTTTAGTTTAATGTAATCTTTTGTTCATAGGCTATCCAAAAAAGTGTCTTATTACCATCCAAATGTACGTATTTTTGTCACAATCACGAGTTTAATGCTGCAAGGCGGATTTTTTTCAAAAAAACTAAAAACTCGAATAACTAGGAAACCAGCGAGTTTCGACCCCTGGTTGACTGGTCGTAAATTGTTGCAAATTAGCTCTAGTATAACCCCTTTCAAGGAATATGTCGAATTACCAGTCACCCTATTCAAGAATCATGGCATAAATAATACATTTAAAATATAAAAAAATACGGCGTTATTTGACCTCTTAACATCCATTGAAAAAATAATCTTGTTACTTAAATTGCGTGTCTTATTTTTGGCAGGCGCAATACAGACAAAAATGTGAGGTATACAAAAATATCTACTGGATAGTAAGTTAAAATTGTAACTTATGGAATATTCTTAGATATCGTAATTTTGCTTAACTAACTAACCATCACGCCATTTCCCCGAAGGGGTAGGCAGAGAGGATAGAACCGCCACACCACTCTGTCCTGACATACTTCTCTTGCTTCCTCCACATTCATACATCTTCTCATGCACGCACGTCGATTATTCCGACTTTTCACATGACAACTTGCAAGCACTTGATCATGCCATGTCTATCTCGGCCTTCCTCGACTTCTACATGCAGGCACCGTCGCATCATATATTTTTTTAGCCGCTCTTTCATCATCCATTCGCTCTACATTACCAAACCAACGTAAAAGCCCTTTAATTTTTGTCGATAATGCTTATCTCAGCCTTGCATTCTGCTCTAATTTCAACATTAGTGCACCTATCGTCATACATAGTCTTACCACACATAGATCGCATTTCAACAGCATTCAATCTACTTATTTTTCCAACTCCATACTTCGCTTCCATACATAAGGGTTTGGTACCCAGAAACTCCATTATGCACTGCCAATTTACGCCTCTTTTTGTTAAGCACTTATTAGATACTACCGACTTTAAGGCACCTGCTTAATAAATGATTATTGTGTGTTTTCGTTATTAAGTAATATAATATTAACATTTTATATTCTGACATCAAAACTGTACTTGTTAAGTGTGACGTATGAATGTCCTTTTTACATTCGCGCATTTGTCAAAAGATCCGACCGTTTGTACTGTTCATAAAAGTACAATTTTAGCAGTGTGTCCGTTTTTACACGCGTCATTTTCGGGACATACCCAGAAATCAATCTCTATCTATTTGACAGTGTCAATTGACAATTGAAACGTCACTTTGACAGCAATTTGAGCGGGAAAGGAACAGTCGCGAACTGATTTCGAACAGAGTAATTGGCAGCAAAATCCTTTAGCGTTGTGACTAGGGAATGGATCACACGTTCTCCAAATAGATCCCATATTAATCTATGGAATTAACGGTGACCATAACGAAAATTGTGATCAGTAACGATCTCTCTCTTATCGCGGGAGTCCACTAGTCCAAGAGCGCGGCCATTTTGAAAACGAACGAAATTCAAATTCGAATTTTAGAATTTTAGGCTGTTCAGTTTTGAGTTTTTTGCGTCCAGTGATTTTGTGAACATACTTAAACAATTTTTTAAATTAAAGTTTTTGGGACATTCGAAAAGTGATGGATGAAAATCGTCTAAAAAACTTGTTAGTACTATATTGTGACTTATCGTAGTGTTTGGAAGAACCAAGAAATAATACGAAGTTGAAAATATTCAGATTTTTAAATGTGAGTGTTAATAATAATAAATTAACTGAATACAATATTAAGTCAACTAAAACTGAAATTATTTGACTAAATATTGTATTCTGTCATTATATGGGTTACATGACCACTTGATGTATAGGTGTCTGCTGAGATATCGAGTGTACTTTATGCAAGCCCGCCATGGGTAAAATTCAGTGATTTTCTGCAAAGGTTTTTACGCCCTCAAAATTTCGTCTACTACGAAATTATTGTTCGATGTCTGCTACTGCAAAAATATTTTATTGTCTCACGAGAGCATTACCATGTTTGCCTGTTTTACAAGGCAGTTCACGTTAGATATACGGGTAGTGGACCTGACCTGGGAAGATATACAGAAGCTGGCGGGCGACCTTTAAGCTTTGCGAAGTTTGTAGAATTTGTGAGATTTTGGGTTTTGGTAAAATTTTGGAATTTCTGTATTCCATAGTAAAAAACTTATTCATCTTTGTAAATTTGAACTTAGGTAATACAGGTTTTACGGCTTAAGATTAATTTCACGATTATGACTTCGAATCTAAGATTAATTTCACAATTCGACATTCAATCTTAGATTAATTTCACGATTAAGACATTCAATCTAAGACTCATTCCACGATTATGACTTTTTACCATTGTTTCATTTACAGATTGTGTCTTTAAATCTACGACTTATTTCACGATTATGAATAACTGTAATCCTTTGTAGTTTTAAATGAATAAAATTTAGATTTGTCCAAAGAAACCTAATATTTAACTACTACTACTTTCCCTTATCCTTAGCCAATGGTGCATAAGGTACTGCATTGGTGCATAAGGCTCTTGATATTGTCTCTCGATATTTTTTTAAATATTTAACAATTTATAATAATGATTACTTTCCCTTTCTAGCACCTAATAGCGCATAGGGCACTACATTATTACACTTTATTTAATGTTGCCATAGTTTTAAGGATATTTTGATCAAGTCATATAATGCTACCAATGCTGCCCGATCAAGCGATGATTCAATGATTCAATAGAAAGATTGCAGCATTAACTTCTCCATATTAACTTGTACTAGGTGTGTCACAACTCAACAACACTTGGATATTTATTTAATTTAAACTTCACGTACTGCCGTCCGATCACTAAGTGGCCGGTTTAACTGCAGAAACCAAAATTTAGTCTAAAAACAAAAAAGGTCTGGAAGCTTATATGACTAACGGATTTTTGTTGAATCCAACTAATAGTTCTATAAGTTCAACAACCAAAATGGCCAGTCTTTACAGCTTCTGAGACAAAAATTTTCACCTTTTTTGCTTGATTTAAAAATACAAGGGCGGGCTTATTGCTTTGAAGCAATATCTTTCTACCAACCCTTTGATACTTGAAGTATATTCGTACATATGTTATAAACCCAACGTATATATAGAAGCCGAGGAAGATCGAGAAAGACACATAGGTTTTGAGACATAGTCATGAAATAAGTCTCAGAAAATGAATGCACTTGGCCCATTCAGAACGTCAAATTATGTTTATCAAAAAAACGCACTTGGATTTCGTAATATTATCAGAAATTAACGAAAAACTCGTTTTTTAGTGAACTAACTAACTAGCTAACCATCACGCTATTTCCCCGAAGGGGTAGGCAGAGAGGATAGAACGCCACAATTCGTTTTTTTAGTGTTTGTTAGGATATGCTCTGTAGATATGCCACTGACCAAAAAATCGTAATTAAATAAAGTACCTACGAGTTTTTTATCATCTAGTACAATCGCTTTATAGATACATGATGTATTATAATATTTATACTAATTTATTTAGCTAAGCAGGGTGGGAAAAAAATCTGTGTCGTAAAAGTCTAGAATAGAAAAAAAAATATTTTCACTTGGTGTACCAATGCAGTGCCCTATGCACCATTGGGTGCGGATGAGAGAAGGTAGTAGAAGATATCAAAATATTATTATTTTGTTAAATCCAACGTCTTTTCTAGGTCCCTGTACCGATCATTACGCTCGGACTAATCTTATTAAGGACTCTTATTACTGTCTATTCTAAATTCTAAAATATTAGACAATAAAGACATTTGTTGAATTAGTCTTTTGTATAAGCAGATACTTAGTAAACAAATGAATTTTTTTTTAAAAAGATTTCCTAAAAGATCAAAATGTGTGTTATTTCAACTAAATAACCATCACGTCATTTCCTCTTAGGGGTGGGCAGAGAGGATAGAACGCCACGCCACTCTGTCCTGCTTCCTCTACATTCATACATCTTCTCATGCACGCACGTCAATTATTCAGACTTTTCACATGACCACTTTCAAGTACTTGTCGTACTTGGTCATGCCATGTCTTTCTCGGCCTTCCGCGGCTTCTACATCCAGGCACACTTTCATTTAAACTTCTTTTAGCCGTTCTTTCATCACTCATTCGCTCCACATGACCAAACCAACGTAAAAGCCCTTTCTTAATCTTGTCGATAATGCTTATCTCAGCCTTGCACTCTGCTCTAATTTCAACATTTGTACACCTATCATACATAGTCTTACCACACATAGATCGCATTTCAACAGCATTCAGTCTACTTTCAACTTCTTTTCCCAACACCGCGCTTCACTACCATGCATAAGGGTTGGTACCAAAACTCCGTTGTGTACTGCCAATTTTGCTTCTTTCGATAAGTTCATATTTGCCACTATCGATTTCATGGCACCATTAACTTTGTTTCCGGCACTAATCCTTCTCTCAATGTCCTTATCCACATTTCCGTCTCTTGTAAACATACTTCCCAAATATACAAATTCAACTTGCTTTAATCTGTCTCCATTAACTATAATATTACATACGGTCATATTCACATTTCTTTCAAAAACCATCACATTTGAATTAATATGAATAATTAATTATAAATAATATAAAGCTTTTAGTCTCAAAGTAAAATTTGTCACATATCTGTCTAGTGTTAGGTTGTTTTCCCGTATTAAGCGGCCAGCGTGTTAGTCTAACATCTAACAGTCTAACAGTTTAACAGGACAGCAGAACCGGCGTATCTGTGTACCGTTCAGGACCCCATCGTATATATCCTTCTGGCGTTTCCGGTTCGGCAGGATGCGATCACCGTGGCTAGCCGCCGAGCGCCAAGTCACACGGTCACGTGGCCTCGCGGCCGCCATCTTGTTGTCTAATCATCATAAATAATTCCACTACCGATTTACCGGGATACTGCGAGGATAATCGGGCACCGGGTTAGAGGATTAGCGGTTGGCATAATCCTCGAATGTCTGCCTAGAAATCAACACCGCTATGATTTTTCACACGTTTTAGGTATCTGTCAGGGCTCGGATTAGAAGCATATCTACAATGCAGTTGTGACGGTTTTTCCAAGAGATTTTAACAATTATTGAGTACTTATATACCTACGCGTCACAACTGTGATACATATCGATGTGCCTAGATATGCTTGTAATCTGGGCCCAAAAACGCGTTTCTTTGAGTAAATTATGTCCTTAAGAAGAAAAAAATATCACGGTTTAGGTCGATACCTAAAACGGGTAAAATTCATAGACTAATAATTTATGTTCCGGGGAGAAATTCTAGGATTACGATTGTATTCGGGAATGGCCGCGTTTCGTTTTAACCGGGTTTTACAGTGTATTTTTTAATGTAATTTAAGCAATTTTTCAAGATATTAATATCTACAAATTTGGTTCATTAAGTTCAGATCATCATGGACGTCTTCTGAGGCAACAATTTTTACAATAAATTGTCTACAGAGGTTTTATCAATACTTCTGCATAAATACTGGTTACAAATATTATCTAAATGAGGCCCTAAGTAAAAAATCATTTGCGCCAAATACGACTAGATATATTTTTGTATAAGTTCTCATATAAATTATACGACCTCCTTACGTTTCATATATAAAGAAAGTTGATATAATCTCATTTTCCTCGCTACCCTTGACATTATTTTTTAAAATACAGTCACTTCCATGCAATTAAAATATTTTTCCAAACTGAACTGAAATATCTACCTCTGGCCGCCATCAACTTGCGGTGCAATTTCGCGCCAAATCTCCGCAAGATTGCCGCCGGCGGGAAGCTCCGACCCACTTCCGGTAGGAAAGCGCGCGCTTTTCCCGCACACCGGAAGCGCCGCCATGACAGTTTCGCTCTCGATCTTTAGAAAGTTGCCGTAATGGTTTTAATTGGTTTATTATTTCACGATTATAATTGTATACCAATTTCGTGGTATCTGATTAGAGCTGGAATCTACTTCTTCTTCTAAATCGCTTGCTTTGGACATAGCAGTGACCGCTACACTAAGAATTCACTCTCAATGCTCTGGGGAGACAGCCGAAACGCTTTCGCCGAATGACAGTAGATACCAAGGGTTGCTGTGTCCATTGCCTCATTTCTGTGTTCACCCTAATATTTTTCTAAGACACCTATTCTCAAAGCTCGGAACTCTGTTATTTTGGGCCCTGGTTAGGTGCCATGATTCGCAGCCATAGAGGAGAACAGGTGTGACGCAGGCGTTATAAAGGCGGGATTTAGTTTTAACCGAGTAGATAAGATATCAAATGCACTTAATACTAAATTAATGATTCGTTCTTTGTATTTCAGAGAGAACTTAAACCGAAGACCTGTGATGCCTTGTTCGTCAGGGCTCTTATAGGATTCACAGCGCCAGAAGGCGGCAGGACGAGTGGTAGAGCAGGCAGCAGGTAGATCATCAGGTGCCCGAGGACCAGGAGGCCAGGAGCAACATGGCGCAGGAAGGGAGCGCGCCCAGGCTTGAGCTGAAATGTGACTCGGAGGACATAGAGATGACGGGCGCTACGGTTAAACCAGGGTAAGAGTAGAAGATAATGGAAACGTAAGACTGATCATCTTGTCTTCGTTAGTAAATGGTCTATCTAGATCACTAGTATATATCTACACAGCACTTGGTGCACCAATGTGCCATAATATGTACCACGAAGAAAATAAGAATACACATGATCAAAAATAAGAAAGGATACAATTGGTACCAAATTTTATGACATGATGAAAGCTAAGATACTTTCTATTTAGATCAAATTTCTTTAATAAACCATTTCCATGCGATTACAAAGTGTAATCCTTTATCCTTTTTTTCTGCATAATGTTGTTACGACTTCCAAAAGATCTTTACTTTTATTGTTAAAAATGTTAGCCATTTCGTAATATCAATAGGGGACCAAAGTGTGATCCTTGAGGAACCCCGATAATGGTTTGCCATTTTTTCATATTTTAAGAAATCGAATTGAGTTGTAAGTAAATAATATACTAATCGTCAATGTTATTATATATCCAATTCTTAATTTATTTAAGACATCTCAATGGAGGTGGAAACCTTTTTGCTACCACAGAAATGATTATTTTAAGCTCTTTAATATAGACATTTTAATTGTTAAATTCTATTTAATAATAGTACTACTACTACTTCTACTTTCTTGATCATTTTAATACACCAAGTGCAACATATTTTAATTTTAAATTAATTACACGGTGGTGCGTATGCATTACCTTCATCACAAGAAAATGCGTTAAATTTATTCAAATGAAGATTATTTTAACAAAGTAACATGTTACAAGATTGAATGATTAAGCTAAATTAATGAATTCACATTGGAATAAATTTTTAAAATCCACGCCATTTTCCATTCGTAGATTTCCACAGCTAATGCTTTTCTGGTTTATTATGCCGTGTTTTCGGGCTTTGTTTTGCCGACGTTTCGGAGCACATTGCGTTATCCATTAGCCTGACCCCGACTCATTAGATAATCCGTGTCGAGTCAGGGCATCGAAAAGAAGAAGAAGAAAGAAACAAAATAAAAAAATTACACAACTCTATTTCTGCAGCCAATTTCAACAATAACACACCCCATTTGATTGTTTTCTTTTAAATGGTAGTTACATTCGTTTTTAATCTTGCTTATGATGTATAAGGTATATATTTCATCAAGTGGATTTTCTATCATTGACTGTTCCAATTGATTATTAATATATTGTGTTGGGATCAGGCGGGTTACATCTGGTGTGGACCAAAAAGAACTTCTCCGCATCCACGGAAAACCACGGAAAACCACGGAAAACTCATCACCACCCATTTGATTACAATGAAAGCCCGACCTTTTCCCTAGACTGCTTTAAAGACTATTGAGTCTTTTTTCAGTCCAGCCAACTCTGCCGATTTTTTCAACAAGCTAAACCACGATTTTAAGATTGTTAGTGTGATAAAAATACGGATGAATTTACGTCATGTACGCGAACAAATGCTTTCATTGCCCCTACCACTGTCTCGGCTTATGTATTATAATTGTCATTGTTTCCATCACCCAAACCAACCAGAGTTGGCCCAAATTAACAGTGGTAGGGTATGTTAGTTTGTACCCCGATCATTATTTATTAGTAATTACTACCACCCGTGTGGAAACCGGCATACTGCCTCATCCCCCCACCCCAGATAGCCACCTGTGACCTGTGACCCTGATTAGGGAACCCATTTGATTAATCCTACTAACAACATTTACTTTATATTTGGAAAAGTCTAGGATGAAAAAAATTGGTATATTACTTCTAGATCAGTGCAGTTGGACCAGCCAGATCCTGACAGAGGGTCTTGGGCCAGTAAGATGGACTTCATCCTGTCGGTGGTGGGTCTGGCCATCGGTCTGGGCAACGTGTGGAGGTTTCCATACCTCTGCTACAAGAACGGAGGCGGCGCCTTCCTCATCCCTTACTTCCTCACGCTCTTCCTCGCTGGTATTTCCATGTTCTTCATGGAGCTCGCCATGGGGCAGATGCTCACCATCGGGGGGCTGGGAGTCTTCAAGATCGCGCCCATCTTCAAGGGTATGATGCTTATTTTTAACAACACAATAAACTTTTGAGTTCTTTGTGGGTTGCACAGTTTAAACCCGCGCTGTGCAAGCGGGTGCCCTGCAAGGCGTCGGACCCTCCTTAAAATAAAATTAGAATTGTACTTGTAAAATTAGGTACTATTAATTTTCTTATATTTAGTGACAGCTGTTTCGCCTTGGCAGGGCATTTTCAAACTTGTTGTGGGGGCTTCAAATAAATTTTAAAAATTAAACTCTTGAACACACTTGATGGTGCATTGGTACAACAAGTGCAGTGTATCTTGATCATTTTATTACATGAAAGTAGGATGATCAGTCTTACGCTTCAGTACTAATAATAACTATACATGGAGTAACAAAATTCGTAGTACAACCCGAAAACTGGTGAATCTATATCATATTTTTTGGAGTTGAATGCAAATGTGTAATATTAATTTTGAATCAGAGCTTGAAAAATTAACTCTCTTCTCATAAAAGCTTAAGTAGGTATCGCAGATTAAGTAAAATTGCACAAATCTCATTAAAATGCTGTTTTTTATTTTGTTTTCTTTGTGGATAGTAATAATTAAATATATTTGATAATAATTTGCAAAAAAAAAAAACGAAAAAAATTTTTTTCTTCTTAAATCAAATCGGGTCAAATAAAAAAAAAATCTACAAAATCGATTTCAAATATTATGTAGATTCCCTGGTTTTTCCGCTTGTACATCGAGTTTTATTACACGGTGTATACGGTGTGTTTATTTAAACGGTGATTTTTAAATATTATTTTATCTTTTAAAATTATTTTTATAAAACATATGTGTATTATATTTTCTAGGAATTGGATACGCGGCAGCTGTAATGTCCTGTTGGATGAACGTATATTACATCGTAATCCTCGCCTGGGCTATCTTCTATTTCTTCATGTCTCTCAGAGCAGGTAACTTTGTTAATTCCTCAACCTCGAGTTTCTGAAATATCCCATATATGTATTGTTCTGTTTTTTAACACAGAGCTTCATATGGAATTCTTTTGGTCAATGATTCCAATCCGGCTTGAAGGACCAAAGTGTTTGGTGGAAACTTCTTTCCTTTTTAACTGGAAAAAATCTCTGTGTTTTCTTAATGTTACAATTTGTTATAAAGATAAAATACACAATTATTGGCGTGCTCGGGGGAGTATAGGAGTTGCCAAACAAGATACAAGAAACATAAAGCTTCAGTAACCTACCAACACTAAATCCCATCAACTTATATAACAATATCTCCAACTTGTTTGTCAGAGAAAGTTTCTAAGAACATTTCTTTTGCCATGAAATTTTGATCATTTTTTATGATGGTAATCTTAACTTATGCTATTACAGCAGATAGAACAAGTTTTTTTTATTGAAAAGAGAACCATTCGAGTACTTATTGAAGTCTTTTTGCTTTTCTCAATAGTATTATTTTCATTTTTATTTTATATCATCTTCTTTTATATCTAGTAGTTTCAATCCCGTCATGCATTGGTAGTATATACCAATGTTTCAGAACAAGAATTTGAATACATCATCATTATCATACAAAATCCGCTCCCTATGTGGGGCATATGGATTCCACAAACTGCCTCCAGGCCAAGCCTTTGTAAGGAACACAGAAGTGAGGCAACGGACACAGCAACACTTGGTATCTACTGTCATCCGGCGAAGGCGTTTCGGCTGGCTAGGCCATATACTACTTATGCTTCCCGAGAGCCTTAACCATGCTTGCCTACTTTATAAGGCATCAGGTTCTCGGCATCCTGGACGTCCACTGTTGACAATTTGCCGGCAGTTGGCGTCAGAGCTGCGGGACGTGGACTTGACTTGGAAGGATGCACGGGAGCGGCCGATCGCGTGGCCTAGAATTTGAATATGTAAACTGAAAATTTTGTTTATGGTAATTTTGTTTCCATTTTGATTAGATGTACCATGGAGAAGTTGCGACAACTACTGGAATACCCTAACCTGCGTCAACCCTTACGACCGCAAGAACCTTCACTGTTTCGACGCGATGACAGCCAACAGGACCATCACAAGGGTCTGCACGATCAACGCCAGGAACGTGTCAAACTGCTCTGCTCAGCGATCCTGTCAAGGAGTTCTGGGAGTAAGTGGAAATTTTCATCAGACTTTAAAGGGTTTTATTTATTTGTTTATTTATCCACCTCGGCAGACCAGGAGTTCCAACAGCAGAGGGAAATGGCATCACAAATACCCTGGCTTAAGAAAAACCATGATTTTGATATGTTATTGCCTAAAACCGAACCCAGAAACTCCATATCACTAGTTCAGCGTCTAAGCCATTGCTCTACGGAGGCCACTAATAATAATATCAACGTTCAGATTTGTTGCTAGAATCATTTTTACCAGTAGTTTTAACTTCTTTCTACCACATAATCACTTATTTTACTTATTTCAAATTTATACACGTCTTCTCATGCTTGGACGTTAATTATTTCGACTTTTCACATGTCTACTTTTACTCAGCCTTTTTCGACTTAACTCCTGATAAACTAAATAGCATTGTATATAATTTTAGTCGTTCTTTAATCATTCGTTTTCTCCACATGATCGAACCATCGTAAAATCCCATTCATAATTTTGTCGATAATTCTTATCATAGCCTTGCATTCTGCACTTATTTTGGCTTTGGCAAACCCACCATACATTTCCATCATTTACCAGCTTTTAGTCTATTTTTGTATTTTTTCTAACACCTCGCTTCACTTCCACGAACTAAATTTGAAACCACAACTTTATTACGCTCTGCTGATTGGTTGAAATATTATTTGATATTCATTTTTAAAATACTTGCTTTAACCCTGTTGGCGCTTTCACCCTGTTACGGGCATCTTCTGACTTTTATACATCAATAACCTTACATACTTACACTGGGGAAAGATGATTACACCTGTGAAGATATGGACTCAATGTTGGTAATCTCTAGTCTTCAAAAGCGTAGATCTAACATTGATTCCATTTTCATATTTAAATTGCTAAATGGCATGATAGATGCACCATCTTTACTGACTCAAGTGACTTTCTGTATTCTAGTCCGTAGGTTGAGAAATAATGACGTGCTGTTCCTTAGTCACCACAAAACTAACTATGGTTTTCATGCCCCATTGTCTCGATTGCGTCGTATTGTAAACTCAAGACGGGATCTGGACTTGTTCGGTGTAAGTCTATCAAGATTTAAACATTCACTGAAGTAGACCCGATCCTGTCTTGAGTGTGTCCACATTTTATTCTAACTGTCTTAGCTTCACCAATTTAATGTTCTGTCACTTATTTTTACTGCTTGTTATCCCTTTTATGCTTAACTATGTATTTAAAATGGATTTTCAGTTAATAAAATAATAGTTCTTCAAAAGCCACTTCATTCCATTATCATTTATCTTTTGATACACCTACTGATACAAATGTCTGATTTCTAGACGTCGTGCCCTGATGATCTCCGACGGTATCGACCAGGTTGGCGCCCTCCGCTGGGAGCTGGCTGGAACCCTTCTGTGGTTTGGATCATCTGTTACTTCTGCATTTGGAAGGGCGTCCGCTGGACTGGGAAGGTCGTGTACTTCACGGCCCTTTTCCCGTACTTCTTACTCACCATTCTACTGATCAGAGGTGAATTACTTCAAAAGACAGAGAACTCTCCTGTGCTTCGGAAGAAATTACCATATTTGTATAATCACGACTTGATAATTCATAAAAAATCATTTTGAAATTTTGGTATTCAAAAGTACATGGGATTTATAACTGACAATAAAATGGCATTGTCAGATTTTACAAATTAGAAAAATTCTTTTAAAGCAATATAAACATTATAAATATTCGTTTCAAAGTTTAGTGTAAAGGCTATGCAAATTGTTAACTTACAATTTTTTAATTGTAAATATAAAAGAAATTTAGTATAATTTTAGACCTTAAAATATATACATACTAATTATAGAAATTTTTTTACGTCATGTCCTAATATTTAATTCTTATTTAAATATTTATGTACAATTATGTAAAAATTATCTAAATCATAATTATTTAAAATAACTTTTTAATTAGACATAAGACTGTGTTTTAGTAATTCAAGACTTATTTTGTGAGGACTAAAAACAATCTTATTAGCACAAGCAGTAACTGTTCCCTATACAAAAAAAAGCAAAATTTGTAGAAAATTTCTGCAACACGAATTCCAGAAAACTCGTTCATTCATTTAACTTTTTTCGTGAATTGGTTTAAAGAAATTTCGCGACTTAGCTTATTTCCTTTTAAAGGCCCGCTATATACGGGACAGTTTTCTGCGCATGGTTTCTATGCAGTCTGAAAACGGTCCCGTATACAACAAAAACTGTTTAAAAAACTGCGTTTTAAGCTAACAAGTGTTAATGTTTTTTTTAACGTTTAAGTAGACTATGGTTTATTTATGCTTTTATAATATACGTAAAAAACCAATAACATATGTACAATTAAAATATACAATTTCCTGAAAATAAATATTTTAACTTAAAAACGCGTTTCAAAAATACACATATTTAGCGGTGGATCATTTGCTACTCTGGGACCCCTACTGCACATATAAAAACAGAGAATATTAGTTTTCTGAAAAGTTCGTATACAGCGGGCATTATAATTTTGTTTTATTTTAAATGGCCATGTTAGATTTTGATTTCATATTTAATTTGTTTTTGAAAAAAACTCTCTTGACAATAATTTAACGTTTTTCACAAAAATTTGACAACAAGCGTTACAAATGAAAAAAATTAAACCATAAATTCAAAGCTGTTATTATCATCTAAGGAGCGCGGAGCGCATTGATTTTGTTCCACTTTGTGGCAGTTTTTTTCTGATAGATAGCTGATTTGAGGTCATGAAGTAACATTTAAAAAATTTTTTTTTAATAATCAACACCGTAACCTAACCTTACCACCATTAACCTTGCAGGAATCACTCTTCCTGGTGCCATGGAGGGCATCAAGTTCTACGTAATGCCGAACCTTTCCAAGTTGGGAGAATCCGAGGTGTGGATTGATGCTGTGACTCAGATCTTCTTCTCATACGGACTTGGCTTGGGTACTCTGGTGGCTCTTGGGAGCTACAACAAATTCAACAACAATGTGTACAAGTAAGAAGATTTTACATTGATTTTGAATCAGTTTTAAAATAAAATGAAAAAAATATGTATCTTATCATAAAATGCAGTGAATCTTCATCAATTGTTACATGAAGACAAGATGCTTTAGCGCCAGCCTAATCTAACATGCTCTGCCTTTTGTACTTGTATTTTTATTTATTATTATTTTTTTTTATTTATTAAAAAAAAAATTATTATAAAACATACATGTATTATAATCCCAGGAGTTATAAAAACTCATTTTGGGACCGGTATTATTCACATTTTTAATTACATACTTATTGCACAATCAAAAAGACGAATAAGAAAGACGATTTAAATTTAGCACATTCAATCTTAATCCTAAACATCATATCTATCATTGAAAAACATATTTAAATAAAGATCTTTAAGGGCTCTACTATTTATTGATTTATTTATTTTTATTTCATGGGGTAGATTATTATATTGGGATCGAGAAATGTTCATTAGGGGTTTGTTTACCGAATTTTGTGAATCGAAATTTTGGAATGTGGAGGTTTTTTGAATTACCTTGTAAACAACATTTTTTTAAGCGTGTCAAAATACTGCTAGACAAAAACTGGATTTCACCACCAGTGGCCACTTAACCTTCCATATTCCCTTCCAAACTTCTCGTCTCTTGAGATTTTAATAACTATCTTATTTTTGATCTTCTGACATTTATTTACTCTGTTCTCTTCGTCGTCATTCCAGCACTTTGAATAGAGTTTAATAATCATAATCTTAACTAACTAACTAACCAACCATCACGCCATTTCCCCGAAGGGATAGGCAGAGGGGATAGAACGCCACACCACTCTGTCCTGGCATACTTCTCTCGCTTTCCTCCACATTCATACATCTTCTCATGCACGCACGTCGATTATTCCGACTTCTTACATGCCCACTTTCAAGCACTTGTTTTACTTGATCATGCCATGTCTTTCTCGGCCTTCCTCGACTTCTACATCCAGGCACAGTCGCATCATATATTTTAATATTATGCTATAATAATATGCTATAATATAATATAATATATAATATGATGCTATAATATCATATATTTTAGCATCAACTTGTTAATTGGCTTGTTCAATTTTTATCCAATATATTGTTCAGTTTCTTCGCTGTCATTATAACGCTGTGAGGTTTCTGATGGTATGACAATTGTGTTCCAGGGATGCGCTGATCGTGTGTACTGTCAACTCCAGCACCAGTATGTTCGCTGGGTTCGTCATCTTTTCAGTTGTTGGGTTTATGGCCCACGAGCAGCAGCGACCAGTCGCAGAAGTAGCAGCCTCAGGTTTGTCACCAGAAATATTTGTTAATCAGTCACTATTTGAGGCCCCTACCACAATCTGATACCAGAAAGAAAATGTGCTTAAACTGAGATAATCACTGTGGTGTATTGGTATGGGGCTTTTAGTAATACACGGCTGTGACAATATTGAAGGGTTTATTATAATACACGGTTTAACTGTCTACGCTGCTCAGAGCTCTAACTGGGAATGACGGGCACACAGCAGACATACTACATACACACACACACGTTCGTACATCTTCTGTCACCCTCACACACTGTCTCTTTCACACACATATCTCACAATCACCATTTTGAGTGTGTCCAAACACTTGTAGACAAAAACTGGATTTCACCCATTACGGGCTAATAATTACAATTTAACATCTCAACAGAGACGAGAAGTTTGGAAGGGAGTATGGATATCTAGGCGTTTACAGAGCTTATGACTGTCATTGGCTGGGTTAAGTGGCCACTTGATGTATTACAACATTCCAATAGCAATTTTCTCAACGGATGACAGAGAGTGTTTACATGTGAAGCGTCGCGCCATTTTACTGTATATTGGCAGATATGGATATCAAATACTAGGTGAAATTGGGAGTGTTGTAATACATCAAGTGGCCACTTAAACCGGCCAATGACAGGTCATAAGCCCTGTAAACGCCTAGATATCCATATTCCCTTCCAAACTTCTCGTCTCTGTTGAGATGTCAAATTGAGATTATCACGTTTAAATGGTATTATTGAAGTCAAGTCATACATTTTGTGCACCACGTTGCCAATTAGCTACAGCTTGTAAAAACAGATTTTGTAAAAATATTCTTCTTTTTTTTAAGGTAAGCTCATTCGATGCTGCTCCTAGGTCCTGGAAAAAAAATCTCATACCATAAAAATATACCATAAATATGATAGATGCCACCAGACAGGAGACTAGCGCAAGAGCTGTCTTACTTACTTACATACTTGTCAAATTTCAACATTGAAGATAAATACAGATGAAAATGTTGGTTATTCAAATAAATATCTCTCATACAAATTCTTCGCTTAACATCATCCTCTCATTCTCTCTCCACAGGTCCCGGTCTAGCCTTCCTGGCCTACCCATCAGCGGTCCTTCAGCTTCCTGGTTCCGCCCTCTGGTCCTGCCTCTTCTTCTTCATGCTGCTTCTGATCGGGCTGGACTCCCAGTTCTGCACCATGGAAGGCTTCGTGACCGCCATCGTTGACGAGTGGCCAGGACTACTGAGGAAGAGAAAAGAGATCTTTATTGCCATCACGTGCATGATTTCGTACATCGTGGGTTTGTCGTGTATATCTCAGGTAATGCGCTTATTATTTCTGTTTTAATAAGAGAAGAAAGAGATCTATAGGAAAAACGCCAAGACGATGGGAGGACGATATAAGGAGAATGGCAGCTCAAAGCCCAAAAAGCTACACTTTCAAGTACTTGTCGCACTTGATCATGGTATGTCTTTCTCAGCCTTCCTCGGCTTCTACATCCAGGCACACTAAACTTGCACTATTGGTTTTTTTAGCCGTTTTTTCGTCACTCATTTGCTCCACATGACCAAACCATCGTAAAAGCCCTTTCTTCATTTATCTAATGATAATCTAGTAATCTAGTGTCCTTTTAAAAAAACAATTTGCAATGCATTTTTTTATATTTTATTATAAATATAAAACACACGCCTTTTATAAAATTTTAACCAAAAAAGTTTTGGTAATATCTGGGATAAACAGGATCGTAAAATAAAAAAGGAAACGTAAGAATAAAAATTCGAATTCCAAGTTTTCTTCCTTTTGAGAATTTATTCTACAATTTACAATAATTCCTAATTTGTTCGGTTTATCATCAATTTTGAAATGCGCCTAAAATGCTGTGCTAAACTTTTTAGAAATTGAAAATCGTCGTTGAAGATTATTGAATCGTCGAAGATCGAAAAATTAATATCTTAAAACAGGAATCTCCTAGCTAGTCTAGACTAGAAAATCACCACTTTAAATAATGTCATCAATGTGCATTAATAAATAAATTCAATGGATATTCATAAGTCCAATGTTTTTCAAAAATACTCATTTGCAATGTGTGATTTTATTTCAAAATGTGATATTTCCAGGGCGGAATGTACGTCTTCCCAAATCCTCGACTCCTACGCAGTGTCGGCTTCTGTCTCCTGTTCCTGATCTTCTTCGAGTGCGTCTCCATCTCCTGGGCTTTCGGAGTTGGCCGCTTCTACGACGGCATCAAGGACATGATCGGGTACTATCCCATGGGATGGTGGAAGTTTTGCTGGGTCATTGCAACACCGTGTATATGCTTTGTAAGTAAATAACGAGTAATATTTTATAATTTAAAAAAAATAAAACCTATCCTTGATACTCCCGTTTCTCTTTTATACAATTTATACAAATAAAAATACTACCTAATCTGTCTGTAGTACAGTTTCCTATATAAAAATGGAAGAAAGTTGTTTTCAGTACAAGCAAATTAGCATTATTCAGAACGGGTTAAATTATAACCTAAGAAACTGTATTGCAACCGTTACAATACAGTTCCTTGGGGAACCCCAACAGACATTGCATCTTCAACTTGGAGGCTTGGTACAATAAGCTACGAAGGAAGGCTCCCTTCTTTCATTTCAAGGACTGTTTGTAGGTACACATTTATGTATCTATGGACAAATACAGAAAGTGTAAGCTAAAAGCATTTACATTGAGTTTGCTTAGATGGTACTTAACAGTTCGGGGTACAATGCGGTTCCTTGCGGTAACCCAATAGTAACTTCGCAATCAACTATAATGACAACATTTTAAATGTATACAAATACTTGTAGACAAATTACTGGATTATACCCATGCTGGGCTGATATCAGATTGATTGATTGGCGGCCTCCGTAGCGTAATGGCTAAGACGCTGGACTCACGATACGGAGGTTCCGGGTTCGATTTCCGGTGAGAACACAAAAATAAAAAGTGATTTTTCTCAAGCCTGGGTGCTTGTGGCGTTGTTCCCCTCTGTAATTGGGCCTCCTGGCCTGTTGAGGTGGTTAAATAAATAAATAAATAAATTGATAACCCAGCCGATGGCAGATCATAAGCCCTGTAAACGCCTAGATAACCCACATTCGTTTCCAGAGTTTCTCAGTCTCTTTTGGGATATCAATAATATCTGATATCAGCCCAGCATGGGTACAATCCAGTAATTTGTCTACAAGTATTTGTATACATTCAAAATGTTGTCAAAAAGATTTACTGGTTAAAATATAAAGCAAACAAAAATTGGAGAGACATCTTCAGGCGCCTTCTAGTAAGTAATAAAGCTCGGTAGAGTAACCTACACTAATAAAGATGATTGCCAAAAAATGCAACAAAACAATCTTCTCAAAAGATGACACCAGCATAGAAAATTTCTGTAAAGCGGAACGACGAAGACGACGAGTTCAATATATAGTAGTTACAAAATTTGTCATACTACTCTGTGTAAAAAGTATCGGGAATATGACAATAAAAGACCCGTGTAAAAGAGGTCGTTCTAATTTTTTTTACTGCATGTTGATAGCACTGTACTGATGATTTTAGCGCGCAAAGTTTGAGCGAGATCTGTCATTTAATTTGTTTTAAACTACACTTTTTGTTGGTCATAGTTTGAGTTCTCGGCGATTTTTGTTCAAAAAGCGCAGCGAAAGCATGTCGCTGAAGACATGGTTTTCCGAGCTTCTACGGATCCGACCTTTATGGAAACGTATAATAACTGGCGACGAGACATGGGTTTATGAGTACGACATGCAAAACAAGCCAAACAGTCTTCAGAATGGCGTCTCGAAAATGGCGTCTCGAAAACGAGCCGAAACAAAAAACGCGGCACAAAGTCGCTCCAAAATCAAGGTGATGCTGACAGTTTTTTTTTTACTACCCCCCCCCCCCCCCCCAGGTGTGTTACACTCCAGAATTCCTTCCAGAGGGAGAAACAGTGAATGATCGAATATATTTAGGCGTCAATGAAGCGTTTGGTGGAGTATTCCGCCGATAACGTCCACAGATTTGTGGTCCTCACAATCATGATGCTGACACCATGTTAATGCTCCATCACACACAGCCCATTATAGTGAAAGTGTTTTTAGCGAAAAAGTCATACAAAAAGTTCTCCACCTAGCACCGTAGTCACTGATATGGCTCAGTCTGACTTTTGTTTATTTCACACAAGTTAATATTTCACTTCGAGGAAACGTTTTGAGTCAGATAGAAGCCTATAAAAGAAAATTCGCTGAAAGAGCTAAAAGGCCATACCGCAAATAGCCTATGTAAATTGTAGGGTAAGTCTGGGTGAAAGCGTTGGAGATGTTGTAGTTGAAAGCATATGGGGGCGTACTTGAAGGCGATTAATTATTTTTAGATGAATAATTTGTATTTTTGTTTTATTGACAAATTACCCGTTATTTAGTACACTGATGGTTTATTGTTATCAAATGAAGGCGGAATGGGGAGGTTGCAGTACATATGGGGACCACTTAACTAAGCCAATGAAAGGTCATAAGCCCCTGTAAAACGCCTAGAATAACCCACCGTTCGTTTTCATCTGTCTCTCTGTTGGCATATCAATATAACTATTATTGAAATCATAGTCTGTTATTCACAACAAACTTCTTTGACATTGCTTTTTTATTTATTTTACATTATTTGCTTTTATTCTCCACTCAAGATTGGAATTAAATTTATTTTTACTATTATTTTACATGTAATAAACCTTATGTATGGTAGTGAAGCGTGGTGTTGGAAAAAGAAGGATGAAAGTAGTACTGGAATGCTGTTGAACTTGCGATCTATGGTGTGGAAGACGATGTTTGATAGGTGTTCAAATGTCCAAATAGAGCAGAAGTACAAGGATGACGATTATGCTTTTATACACAAATAAGAATGGGCTTTACGATGGTTTGGTCATGGGAGCCACGCCTTCGGGTGGTTCTCAGCTCTCTCCTCCATGCTCTGCATCCCTGGTTACATGATCTACGTGTGGTACGTGACCCCTGGAACAAGAGAGGAGGTAATCCATGCGTCCATACTACTATTCTAAACCAAAACCAGGTTTTTCCATCTCTTACCAGCTTAGATATTAAAAGTTCTTTTGACCATCTCTGTTTGACCAGCCTGTTGGCTAGAAGGACCAATCATGTGATTGTAAGGGAATAGCTTCACTATCACCCAGGTTCACCACTTTTTTTATTTTTGTGATCTCAGCATCGTGCGTCTTAGTCATTTTGTCAGTCACTTTGTTTGCAGTCTGCTAAAAAGGAACATTTATTTACATGATATTTTCATATTAATATCTCATGTGTGATACCTTGGACTGGTGCTGAAGCGTAAGACTGATGATCTTGCCTTCATGTAATTAAGTGATCAAGATACACTGCACTTAGGGTACCAATGCAGTGCCCTATGCACCGTTGGGTGCAGATAAGGGAAAGTAGTAGTAGTAGTAGTAGAAAAGGAACAATTTCCCTTGTTGTTCCAGATTGTTAGAGCGAATAAGTTTCCCAATTAGTGTTTTTTTCATATGATGTAAATATTTCTGGATGTAAGCTAAATGAAAGCAGCCAATGTAGAAGACATGGCATGATCAGTAGCTCAATCACAGATAACTATCGACGTAGTTAAAAACGTGCTAACCACGTGCTAACGCTAACGATTTGACCGATCACAATGACATTCGTTCAATACCGCGATCGCCGAGCCGAGCATTTCCGATCTGAGACGAGCGGAGCCGATGCACGCGATATCGCGGCCGTACGTCAAACGTCAAATCATCGCGCTTGTCGGATTTTTTTATTATGTCGACTGCTTTTCTCGATATTTGGCTTGCCGAAAACCGGCTAAATGCAATACGGCACTCGAGAAAGATTGAATGAAGATATATGTGCGAATAAGATATATCTCGGGAAATGGCTCGCGACTAGAAGCGCTCGTTTAATAATCCCGATCGATAACTTTTAACGCGTGTTCCATTGTGATCGCGAAAACGTTAAACATCCATGGGTAAGAAATCGTTATCACTTCGCTTATTACCGAGTCGGTAGTGATCTGTGATCGAGCAACAGGGCCCAGATTACAAGCTCGACTTCATCGATATGTATCGCATTTGTGACGCGTAATTGGTAAAATCTCTTTGAAATATATGATGCGACTGTGCCTGGATGTAGAAGTCGAGGAGGGCCGAGAAAGACATGGCGTGATCGAGTAAAACAAGTGCTTGAAAGTGGGCATGTGAGAAGTCGGTATAATCGACGTGCGTGCATAAAGAAGATGTATGAACGTGGAGGAAGCAAGAGAAGTATGCCAGGATAGAGTGGTGTGGCGCTCTATCCTCTCTGCTACCACTACGGGGAAATGGCGTGATGGTTAGTTAGTTTTTTTTATAATCATATACGCAACTGCGAGGTATGTAGATGCTTGTAATTATAAATTAAGACCATGCTATTGTAATTATAAATTAAGACATCAGAAGCTGGACACAGCAGTTTGCTCCGAAACGTCGCGTCGGTATCGTAAAGCCCAAAAACACGGCATAATAACCCGGAGAAGCATTATCTGTATCCTGGAAGCCGTGGAAATCTATGAACTTTGTTAGAAACCTATTGAAATCACCGTTGAAAACAAGCCAACTCAACTCGTAAAATAGACAGTTTTTTTTTGTTCATATGGCACAGTTTGCTATTTGATCATTAGCCTTTTACACTTTAAGCTTTTAACTGTCTTCGATATCTTTTATGGCATGGCTTTTCTCTTCCGACAATGGCGTGGTGGTCAGTTGGTTAGTTTTCTTTATCTCTTTTTACAGAAAATAAGAAAGATCGTCCGCATTGAGGAAGACATTCCAACCCTTCGGCTGAAGATGCAGGCTGAAGCTCTTAAGAAGAAGAACGCCGTTTAAACGACGGAACATAAAAGTCTACACACGCTGTCCAAGATCTGCTGCAGAAAAATCCGGTAAGTTATTGACATAATAGGGTTCTTCCCGATAACACGAATATTCTTAAAAACGTTAAAAATATTTCAAGTATATTTTTACAATTCCAACGATATAAAACACAAAGATTAAAAATGTTGTTTTCATTTATAAATTTATGTTTTAAAAACACGAAAATACGAATGATTTTTAACGCCCGTTATTGGTTAATGACGTCATACCCGTCCACCATGAAAGGCGTGAAAATCATTACGAAGTGAGCGCCTATATTGCTGTGACGTCACATGAAGGATTTTGCGAGCGATTTGAAAAAAGCGCTATTTCAAACCGCGTTAAAAAATTCATATGACATCGTTTAAATTTTTAAAAAATTTCCCCTGATATTGTAATTTTTCAATCAATTTTTTTAAATAAAAAATAAAAAATCGAGAAGAACCCAATTAAAGGAACTGTGAAGCTTTTCTAAAATACTATCAATGTAATTGTTCAGTACTGCGTATTTCCCTAGGAAATAATACATGGTGGAACAAAATTCGTTGTACAACCCGAAAACTGGTGAATCTACATCATATTTGGAGTCGAAAACTGAAAAAAAAAATTTTTTTTTCTTATTGTAAAAGCTTTCATTAGTCATCATCATCACCATCATACCATGTCCGCTCCCTATGCGGAGCATATGGAATCCACAAACTGCCTCCAGGCCAAGCGATCGGCCGCCAGCTCCCGTTCATCCTCCCCACGTATGCCTCCCGAGAGCCTTAACCATGCTTGCCTATTTTACAAGGCATCGGGTTCTCGGCGTCCTGGTCGTCCACTGTTGACAATTCGTCGGCAGTTTGCGTCAGAGCCGCGGGACGTGGACGGGAGATTAACTAAATTTACACAAATTTATTTTAAAATGCTGTTTTTTATTTTGTTTTTTTTTATGGATTGGATTAATTTGACTAAATGCATATTTGATAACAATTGGTCGAAAAAAAAATTCTACTTCGTACTCGATTTTCTCGAAAAATATGGGTCAAATCAAAAAATTTTATTCTACAAAATCGACTCCAAATATGATGTAGATTCATTGGTTTCCCGCTTGTACATCGAGTTTTGTTACATCATGTACAATGAATGCAGTATATATTCAAGTATATAAACCGCTTTATGACATATTTTATATTACAGATCTATCAAGTAACCAGCTACGGTAAAAGTGCTAAGAAGAATGTGTTAGAAACTTTTAGTAAAAAAAATGGGATATTAAAATCTTTTCCCTAGTCGTTTTTTTTTATAATAATTTTATTTATAGGAATGTCGATTAGATTATAATTACCTATATGTTTTTAGTATTTGTTTGTCTTAATCGTTTAGTAATTAATTTTTAAACTGCAATCCATTTTTATTTGACTAAAATAATCTGTCGTCTAATTTCGCTGTATGAAATTTGAAATAGTAATATTATGATAATTTAAAATACCTTATTTTTATCAAATTCTTACATTTTTTAAAACCTTTTAAGCTTACATAACAATATTACAGTTGTAAATTAAATATTTTTGTTTTATGTATTTTTTTTACGATATTAACAAAAAAAAAACAATTTCCACATAATCATAAAACCTTTAAATGTTGCGTTTTTGCAAGAAATCTTTGGTTATGTGAGTTTTTTTAGGAGTTTATAATAAAATATTCAATTATGGTATAGTGCTAAGTATAATTATTCACTAGATATGATATTATTTATTAGACTAAGGCTCATACGCCAAGAGTTACCATGCCAAGAATGATATTGCATATTATGTAAATTCAACTGAAGACACATACACAAGGTATAAAAGAAACAATTTTAATTAGACTGATAACAAAACGTCTGAATTTTGAGATGAACAAAAAGTAAATAAATATAGTCATTTTAGGGAAAAAAGCTTGAAAATTCTTTAAGAGTGACGGTTCGTTTTAGCTGCAATTTGTTTACTATTTTCTAGCACAGTTATTTTAAGAGATAACTGGGCATTTATGTGAAATCTAAGGTCTAGTTTACATAAATAGATAATACTCAGGTTTCTTTACCAATCTCTATTCCAAAATAGTGACTTATTAGTCTTGTTAAAAGAATTATTGTTTCACACGACAATTCAAGAATGAAGCTTGATTATTGATCAAATTATGAACAAAAACTACTGTTTTTTTCTCAAAGCAAATACGAAAAATGAGTAGGAAATTTATTTCTGTGGTTTCACCTTTCACTGTGGTTTAACTGTCAAATACACATGTTTCATAGTAAGTATTAGTCGCGCCTGGCGTCCAAAAGGTTAGTACACCAAAATTCTGTGAATACAGAAAAATAGGGAAAAAAGTCACAAAATCATCGGTCTAATCCGTTTGTAAATCGAATAATTAATAAGCGAGATATAACCATTTTAAGTTTAGATTTTACATACGATCGTTGACTTACAAAAAATCATCTTAACATAACTCAAGATTTAAATGACCGTATCTCGCTTATTAATTATTCGATTTACAAACGGATTACACCGATAGTTTTGTGATTTTTTAACTATTTTTTTTGCATTCGTAGAAATTTTTTAGATACGAGACAATTGAGGCATGATTTATTCACCCCACTAAACTAGGCCTAAGATGCTGAAAAACAGATATGGAAAAAGCAAGGAAAAATTTTAGAAAATATTTTAATTGGGAACAAAAACCATACAGTGTAATAAAATAAAATATGAATAGAATGTTCAATTATATTTAAAATCACTTTTAAATAATTATTAAATTTCCATATAATTATAACTGAATCATAATATGAAAATATATCTAACAATATTTTTGAGATTCTACAAAAATTTTAAACATAAGTAACTATCATGCATTTTCAATTTAGATTTCATTAATTTTAATTTTAATATATTTATTTTATTTTTCTTCTTAATGGCAAACATTTAATCATTTATTTATACTAAAAAAATATAATATATCAGTTAAAAAATAAGTATGCAATATTCATTAGGCTAAGATGTTGATTTATAAATAATTTATCTTTGGTTCGTGGTTTTAATAAGTTTCAAAAATCGGTTTTAAAAACTGTCGAAACGATTATATTAATGTATATTTTAAGTTTATTTGCGTTTAAAATTATGTGATTATTAATAATTAATTGCTTATATTTCTGTAAATATAATGCATTTTAACAAAATTATAATTTAAAAAATAGTTTTATAATTTTTAGATAACGCATTGTAAATTATTTTCTTAAATTTAGTTGAGTTAAATTTTAGTTTTTAAAAATTAATTTACTTTACAAAACTTCTCATTTACTATGGGGTCATTTTATCAATCGAAGTTATTTTTTTCTGACTTGTTCAATAAATAGGTTAAAAAGTGGTTTTTTTTTCGTTCTAAATGTGGATGGTTGTGTAAAGAGAACTATGATCATAAATCTTTTTGATGTACAAAAAAAATATGTCAAATTGGCTCAAAAAAGCGAGAAAAAGACAAATTCGTTTGTGAAATTTAGGATGTGAATTAGAAATTTGTGTCGTGCGACGTGCTATGAACAAAATGTCTTCCATTTTATTTAGATTTTTCCTATTTAAAATATTGTATTAAATGTAGAAATATCGATAAATGTTTTGTAGAACTAATTATATCACGGCGCTAAATGTAAAATTGTGCTTCCAAATATTTATTAAAAACTATTACTAGTAAATAGTTTATGTCAATGTATGAGAATTTAAGTATTCCCAAAAATATTAACAAAATTAGTAGTTCCAAGTTGTGTTCTCAAGTATTTTAATTGTATTAATTATTTAGCTAGTAACCGAACCCACATAACCATAGTTTCTTCCATTTTCTCGTAGATGGCGTTTCAATGCGCAGTCAATAAATTGTTGTAATTTATTATTATTGAGGATTTATGATTATGTGGGAAATTTTTTAATGCAGAATAGGATATATTTTAAACATGTATTTATTTACACACTTTCAATTATCAGATTTAATAATATTAATACTAAATAATTGGAGCTTGTAGAATGGGAATAGTTAAAGATCGTTATTGTCATTTTAAATGATAATTATTAAAGTATTATCGATGTGTTTAACGAATCTTAATGTCTATTATAAACGTTAAATGGTTTAGTGCCAAAAATACTACATAGTATAAAATATATCGTGAATTAGAAAATACTTAATTTATAAAATTATTCCATATTATTTCCATACCACACTATTTATATATTTATATACAATATATTTTTTAATTGTGTTTAAAATAAATTCACTACGAATTTTTACAGATTTGTCTATTGTATCAGTTTATTTGTTTTTAATTTGTATTATTTTTTAAAATCAATGAATTCATTAAAAGCTCTGTCGCTAAAATCCTATTTATGAAATAATTATCATTTTATTATTTTTAATTTTATCTAGCTATGGTAATCAAATATTCAGCCAAAAAAAAATTATAATATTTATTTTAAATGCATGATTCAAGTTTATTTTTAAAATGATTCTAATTTCGTTTCTTTGAAAACTAAGGGTTAAATACCATCTCTTTTTAATTTATTTAAAGTTTGTTGATACAATAATATTTATTAATTTATTTAGTTTCTTAGCTATGGTTGCATTATACCACTTCAAATGAAAATGGTCTTACGCTGATTAATAGCATTTATAAATATTTATTTCGTAATTATTAATTCTTAATATATGTAAAGTACCTATATACGTTTTTCTTTAATTTGAGTTCCTTTTTATGATTTAAACCGTAGAGCATTACAAAATACAAATTACTTTAGTTTAGATATTATTTTTTGACATGTATGTAAATATATTGAAATATTAAATTAATGTCTTATCATCGGTTGCTGTTTGAAAAGTCAATTTTGTATACTATATGTCTACAAATACGTATCTTGTAGATTTAGTTAACTATTATATTATGCTCCTGTTTAGTCATTCCAAATACTAATATATATTATCTTGTTTAAACTTTTCAAATCTGTACCCGATAGACAGTAGCCTCACAGTCATAATGATCGTTATTCAGGGATGTATTTCTTTAATTCTGTTTTATTTTGACAAAGTAAAATAAAATAATTAATAAATAATACAGCCAATATGTGGCGGAAAGTAAAGCCCACTATATATGGGACAGTTTACTACACAGTTTTCTGTGCAGTCTGAAAACGGTCCCGTATAAAGCTAAAACTGCATGAAAAACTGTGTGCTAGTGTCAGATTTAAGCTGACATGACAGTCAATGTTTTTTATGTAAATTTTTAAAAAAGACATTGGTTTATTGTATGCTTTTAAATACGTAAAAAACCAATAACATATTTACATTATTAGCTAAATATACAATTTCCTGAGAGCAAACATACGATAATAACTTACAATCGCGTTTCAAAAATACACATATTTAGCGTGACAGAAGTTTGACAGACTGCACAGTTTTCTGAACAAGAAACTGTGTAGTTTTCTGAACAAGAAACTGTCCCATATAAAGCGGGCATAACTAAAATGAGTCTACTGAAAAAACGACGATTTTAAAGATTTTTCGAATCATCGTTTCAAAGACGTAATTAAATTGCATTAATTTGCTGTCATTTTTTCAAGTATTTAAAAATATTATTTGGACATATTGCTGTTTTTAAAAAAAAAAACTATATTAATCCATCTTTTATATCAAAATTAAGCACAGTTAATTAAAATATATATATATTCATATGTATTATAATCATTATAGATACATGCTAAATTAAAAAAGTAATCACAAAGGAAAATTTCAATATCTATGTATCCAATATTCCAATAGTCCATAGGGCACTACCTACCCCAACTGCAGTGTGTCTTGATCACTTATGACAAAGGCAAGACGATCAGTCTTACGGGTCAGTGCCAGACCAAGGTACAATAAATATGAAATATCAAACAAGCAGAAATAAAAAAATATATACTATTTAAATATCAGCTTTCGTAGCATATCATTGTTAGATGTTATAGTAAATTTATTTATCTCTAATAATACTTGTGAACTTTACATTTTTAAATGTGATATTTGCAATATATAATTTTTGTTCAATATTTTAGTTTCTTGCTAAAAATTATAATGTTTTAGTGTTTATTTTATGAAAATTTAAATACCTAACCTAACCTAACTTATTTTAGTTACAATAATAGAGTGAAACAGGTAAGGACTCATGGTGGTGGTTACACGAACTAAAAGTTTGAACAATAGCGTTAAGGCAAAGCTTCTTCTAGTAATTGTCATACTCTAATCTAAATTTCGAAAGCATTAAAAATATTGCACTCATCGCTGTAAAAAAAAAATAGAAACACGGTATTTAGGCACTCGACGTTACTGTTAATAAATGTTAACAGCTTATTAAATTAATGGTACACCAAGTGCAGTGTATCTTGAACATTTTATAACAATAACGCACAGAAATAACTTACCAACAACATGTTTTCGCTACAGTTAGATGTTAATGTACGAAATATCATGTCAAGTGTTATCGTCGAGGGCCATCATACAGTGATTCTACAATAGTTAGGTTAGGTTGAATATCTTTGACAATATTATATGTATAATTCTACTTTGGTAATTGACTTTTCTTAATGTCTTCCATTACTTTAAGAATTAGATTTACTTTAAGTTATTAAATACTTTTTTGAAAACCGTTAATTTTAGCTCAAAATGAGTCATATCTGGAATTAATAATAGCGAAGAGTGGAAATTCCAATCGTCCTAAGTGCCAACATTGAAAAAAAACCACTTTTTTTGTTTAAAAAAACATGTTCTATGTTTTGTGTGCCATCTGCAGTTGCGTTGTTTATGCTGCATCGGTTAAAAGTTGACAATATGTTCTAAAAATGCTCTATAAACTTAATTGTTGAAATAAAATGCCATAAAGCAATAAACCCCCAAAATTATTTTTTTTTTAAATTACGCAAGTGGGATTAAAAGTTGATTGAAACTATCTACTTTATTATTGTAATCTCTACATAGGCAGAGAAGCTCTATAATAATATGGATTATTATTAAGGCATTTACAAGGCTTGTGATCTGCCATCGGTTGGGCTAAGTGGTCACTGGACGTTTTACAACATTCCCCACTCTGCCTATCATGACAGGTCATAAGTCGTGTAAACGCCTAGATAATCCATATTCGTTTCCAAGGCTTCTCTACCACTGTTAGGATTTCAGCAAAGATTGATTCAAGCCCGTCATTGGTATAACCAAGTTTTTGTCTACGAGCATTAATTTGTAGACATTCAAAATGTTCAAAAGGTTCTTTTAAGATGGCGCAATAGACTTGTTTACGGTCAAACTTTTTCCTTTCTATACATCATCGTTTCATATCCGTTCCCTATGTGGAGCACATGGATTCCACAAGCTGCCTCCAAGCCGCCAGTTCACGTGCATCCTCCCAAGTCAGGTCCACGTCCGGCAGCTCTGACGCAAACTGCCGACGGATTGTCAACAGTGGACGCCTTGTAAAATAGGCGAGCAATACATACTTAGTATGTAGTAATGTGTTTTGAAGATTGATCGCTAGTTTAATTTTTTTTTTTTTGGCATTTATAACGCTTGGAATTTCAACTCCTCCACTAGTTAATTTATTGTGAAGGATTAATGTTCTACGTATGCAGTTTATAATAAATAGTTTATCAGAGAAATGTTGAATCCAATTAATGTAATGTTTTAAAACTGTAGTGTCAATGTATTTTTTTAGATAATTAAATATATTATGTTAATCAGAATCCTGTTTTTACTTTATCATCATCGTACGACAGATTAAGTAAAATTGCCCAAATTCGTACTAAAGTTCGGTTTTCTTTGTGGATAGTATTAATTTGACAAAATAAATTATATTTAAAAAAAATTGTAGAAATTTCCAAAAAAAAATCAACTTACTCAAATTTCTCGAAAACTACGGGTCAAATTTTAAAAAAAATCTACTGCAAATATGATGTAGAGAGTCTCTGGTTTCCCGCTTGTACATCGAGTTTTGTTACACGGTGTATATGATAGTAGAATAAAAATAGTGCTTTATTCCAGGGAGGATATCTGGGGACTAGGGTTGTGTGGAGAAACAGCCGCAAGCCACGTAACTGCGCAAGAATGTATTTACATGGGTTTATAATCACACACATCTAGAAAGGACAACAGAAGTGTAAGAAGACACTGGTATATTGGAAAATTGTTTATTTCCTTTAAATTTTCATAAATTGTTTACATTTTTCAGGAAATCAGTATAAAATAACAATTGCAATATTATTTCTCATTCTTAAATATAATCATATTGTTCCTAGTATAAAAATATTGGCTTAATTCTAGTAATCTCATCGCCTAAAAATACTTAGAAATAGATTCTACCAAATATACTTAAAAATACAATAATTGGACAAAAGTAGAACCGTATAAGACAAAAGTTGGGCAAAAAATTAACTATTTTATACCGGATTTGAACAAATAAGTAAAGTGATATAAAAAAACCGAATATTCATCAAATTAGCGAATATTAATATTCCCTGAATACCTTCACGACATTAATTCATGTTTGGGCTTGAAGATAAACTCAAATTTGGATGGCATATTTATTAAAACCTTCTTCTTTAGTCTCAGAAAGGCCATTTTCAGCAGCTGGCAATATGCAAACATAAAAACCACCAAAAGATTTGCAAATGTTGTTTCTATAAAAAATTACCAAAAGTTAGTTAGAGTATTAAATGATTTAGAAAAATGTATTTATCACTTATTCTTTAACTTTCCTTGAATGATATGAAATACAGAGAAGAATCAGGTAAGTATTATATATCGCTGGTTAGATTAGGTTAAAACTGCGCCATAGTGGAAAAAAAATCCATTATGTAAGAATATTAAAATTGAATCGTACAGGACAAGTTTTACCATTGTCTGTCTAAAGTTTCATTATTTAGATAAAAATTGAACCATATTGGACAAGCTAAATCATATTAGGTGTGCGGTGTTTTGACTTTATAAGGAACACAGAGGCGAGACAACGGACACAGCAACCCTTGGTATCTACTGTCATCCGGCGAAAGCGTTTCGGCTGGCTAGGCCATATACTACGTATGCCTCCCGAGAGCCTTAACCACGCTTGCCTATTTTACAAGGCATCAGGTTCTCGGCGTCCTGGTCGCCCACTGTTGACAATTCGTCGGCAGTTTGCGTCAGAGCAGCGGGACGTGGACTTGACTTGGGAGGATGCACGGGAGCTGGCGGCCGATCGCTTGGCCTGGAGGCAGTTAGTGGAATCCATATGCTCCACATAGGGAGCGGATACACCTCGAAAATGTAATTTGAATATAGTCAAAACATGAATATTCCTAAATATTGTTTTTTTATTGATCGTTGTTGGAGTTGAAATGTAACAATTTTTGTAATGTTAGTTCTGGAAATTATCTGAATTGGTGATTTTATCCCCGATTTTTTGAAAAATATTTATTTCCGTCGCTGCAAATTAATAACAATCACTTTATTTTTTGACAAGATATTCAGATCTTTTAAAATTTAAAACTTTTAGACAAATGCTTCATGTAAAATCAATTCAAGATATGTGTTAGATATAGGGTAAAAGTATTCAATACTTTAGCAGAAGAATATTAAGTCAACATGCCTTTTAAAAATATAACCGCAAATCAATCAATCTTTTATTCAACTATAAATTATTAAAACACAAAAGATTGTAATGATCATTACCTGGACAGGATAAACAAATCATTATCATACATCAGACAAGAACGTGCATCTTCATAACTCCAATTCCAGTGCCTTATGCATCATTTTATTTAGAAAACGTTTGTAAAGAAAATAGTTGGCAACTTAACAAAAAATGCAAGTTTAACAAAATGATTTAAAAATTGTAATTATTTTGGCACTGTGAGAACTTATCACATTTTAAAAAAATACATACATAGGTGTTAAAATAAATAATGTCATGTTAAAATTTTGTGCATTGCGAATACTAAACTGCACCTAAAACGGTAATTTTTTAAATCATATACAGGGTGTAACAAAACTCGATGTACAACCCGAAAACTGGTGAATCTACATCGTATTTGGAGACGATTCTGTAATATGACTTTTTAAGCTTGATAAAAAATATTTTTTTCTTCTCACAAAAGTATGGCAAATTAAGTAAAATAGCTCAAATTCTTATTAGAACGAAATTTTTTATTTGGTTATCTTTATGGATAGTATTAATTTGACTAAAGACATGATATTTGATAACAATTTGCTAAAAAAAAAATCTATTTTGTACTAGATTTTCTCGAAAACTAAGGGTCAAATGAAAAAAATTAATTCTACAAAATCGACTCGACCGTAAATTGAATAATTATTAAGTGAGATACAATTATTTATGGTTTTTATTCCCCATACGATCGGTGACATACAAAAATCAAACTTAAAATGATTGAATCTCTGTTATTAATTATCCGATTTATGAACGGATTGCACCGATGTTCTTGTGAATATCTGTTTAATTTTTCTGCATTCACAGAACATTTTGGTTAACAAGCCCTTTCCCAAAATTTGACGTTAATGAGTGCAGTTTAGTACTCATGGTGCGATATATTACCGATAATGCTTTCTGAGTTAATATTCCGTGTTTTTGGGCTTTGTGATGCTGCCATTTCGGAGCGCGTTGCAGTGTCCATCTTCTGGGCTGATGTGGCGGAAGAAATACGTCACGCGTACGACGCAGAACGAAGCAAGATCTACCGAACTCTGCCGAACGCTATCGGACAATGAGGAGACACATTTTAACCTTCATCGTGACTCCACGTCGCTTTTGTACAAATTTCTTGCCGCCAAATTGTGGGGCAATCTAAATTCATTTCACACTTTTCCATTTTCATAATTCATGTCAATCTAAGTTTAATAAGTTAAGTTTTCATTGTTTTGCCTTTCATGTAACTTCTGTGTAATAAATGTGCACTAGAAACTGTAAGAACTCTTTCATTTCTCTCTGAGCATCCCACATAAAGCCATCACCACTAGAGGTAACCAATCTGGTGGCTAAAGTGGTGGCCAAAAGTATGATCTTATGTGATAAACTGGAAGGAGTTTGTACGCAAGCCCAAAAACACGGCATAATAAACCCAGAAAAGCGTTTTACCAGTATCCCGAAGGCCGTTATAAGCTATGAATCTTTAATAAGTTACTAAGCGACATAATATGATACCCAGTGACAAAATAATTATTATGTTACTTGGTATCATTTTCCCTTGCACATAATTATATTACGTCGCTTGGTAACTTTTTGCTTTCCACCGACGCTATTAAAAAAAGACTAACTTGACTATTGAAAGAAATACATTGGATGATTAATCTAAGAACATAAAAATTATTTTAAAATGTTTGTAAAAATGGATAGGTAGATGATTTGTTTAAAAAATTAATAGGAATATTATACAGGGTGTAACAAAACCCTATGTACAAGTGGGAAACCAGTGATCTACATTATATTTGGAGTTGTTTTGGTAGAATTTTTTTTATTTTATTTGACCCTTAGTTTTCAAGAAAATTGGGTACGAAGTAGATTTTTTTTTCGTTTTTTTTTGCAAATTGTTATCAAATATCATGTCTTTAGTCAAATTAATACTATCCATAAAGAAAACAAAATTAAAAAACGCGTTTTAATAAGAATTTGAGCAATTTTACTTAATTTGCCATACTTTTGTGAGAAGAAAAAAATATTTTTTATCAAGCTTAAAAAGTCATATTACAGAATCGTCTCCAAATACGATGTAGATTCACCAGTTTTCGGGTTGTACATCGAGTTTTGTTACACCCTGTATTATAACACTTTTGTGTTAATTTTCAAAATTTACACTAACCAAAATAATAATGATAACAATAAACATTAAAAATTAAAATAAATTATATTTTATTTTGAGATTTTAAGTAGTTATTTTAAAATTAAATTCAAAACTTATTTTCTAGTAATCTCCATGGCATGCTTAAAATTAATTTGTTCATAGTGATAGGCGTCAATATGAAATATTTTTTTTAATGTGGTTTTTCACATTAAAATATTTCATATGTGTGATACCTTGGACTGGCATTGAAGCGTAAGACTGATCATCTTGCCTTCGTGTAATAAATGATCAAGACACACTACAATTGGTGTACCAATTAAGTGCCCTATGCACCATTGAAGGGAAAGTACATTGTAATAGTAGTCTAATGAAAAAATATTGTTTATTGCGGGTAATTTTGAAAGTTTACAAAAATTTTTTGAAAAAAAAACTTATTAAAAGTAATTACATATACAAATACAATTGCACAAAGAATGTATTAAAAATATTTTTAAAATGCATCGTTTTCACAATTTCCATTGCCTTATTGCACGTTAAAAAGTGCATTTTGAGATCGTAAATTATAAACTTAATTAAACTTTTTATAATTAATTTTCTAGGTACATTTCATGTGCTAACAAAATATTAATATTACAATTATTGTCAACTTTTTGCACATAACCAGTAAACATATCTTTTTCAATCCATTATAGAAAAATTAAACAAGCTACAATAAAAAAAATACCTAAAAATAATATGCATTAATATTATGTATTTTTCAAAACAGGCTTTTATAGATTTTTTGAATAGTAACAATCAGCACATGATTAAACTAAAATTTTTAAAATTATAATAAAATAATTTTCTACAAGCAAAAAAATAATCTCGTGTTAAAACAATTTTTTCCTAAAACTTAATACACCATTAAAAAAATTCTATAAAATGCAGTTTATTAAAAAATACAGCTAACTAGATTTTTTAAGAAAATTTATTTACATTATTTTCAATTCGATATTATTTAAGTATTTTTCGAAGCATTTAATATTTTTTTCAGTCTGCTTACGCCATGTAATAAAGTGGTAAATACGCTGATTTATAACACATAAGTTCACGTGCTCAAATCACAAATAAAAGAATAAAGAAAAAGAATTGTGTATCAGAAATAACCCTAAAATTCTCTAATTAATTTTTAAAAATATATTTTAGTTCAAATTATTGATTCAGTTTCGTAATAATATTAACAGATGGCAGTAGAATATGAAATTCAATTCTTTATCACAATACAGCGTAACATAATATAAAGAGATTTAAAAAATTAAGTAAATATTTACTAAACAAAAACAAAATGGATGTTATATATTCATTGAATCATTTGAAGAAATTGATTTTCTTCGTACAAGGACGAAAGCGACGTATTTAGATCATTAACAACCATATTGGAATTGTCTTTACACAGTGGGTGAGTACTACTCGATACAGTTTCTGGGTTAGTCCAGCCCTGACAGCTCTGAACATACGCTAAAGTTCTTCTGTACGCCTCTTGCCGGGCCCCATTTCTGGCTGGGCTCCCTTGAGACTGCGAGATATCCCAAACTTGAACTTCGTCAGCATTTGGAACTAATTCGTTGTTGCCTTCAACTGGACAAGCGTTTTCTCCGTGGCACGGGATTCTTGTAGCGTTCTCCGCGTTTGCAAACCTCTGCTGGTTTTGATAAACAACTTCGTATTGGTTATAATTCTGGTAAACGTTTTGTCGCTGGTAATCCCATTGGTTACCGCTGAAGTTCTGACTGTAATTTACATGTGTCTTTTCGCAGTTTGTTTGCTGCTTGGCGTTTGGAGTTTGTGCACCTTGCATGTTGTATTGCATTCTTGCCTGTTGGTTTGTGAAAGTTTGCGAGTTGCAGTTCTGTTGGGTGGGCCCTTGTGCCGCTCCTCTGCAATCTTGATAGTGCCTCTCGCACAGCGTCATGTTTGAATACTGATGCATGGATTCGTGATGGTTGGTTCGCATATTTGCGTTGCTGCCGATACTCTGGTCGATGCTCATGGAAGACGCTGCAGATTTTGGAAGTGCATTTGTCGAATTTTGCATCTGGTACTGCATGATCCTGTTGTGCATTGCGAGCTGCGACGACATAGGTCCGTTTGGATACGGAACATTGCAGTTCTGTGGCATTTGATTGGTGTGATTTGTGTATTGTTGCATTTGGGGTTTCACACCAGTTTGATTAGGTAATTTTTTGGTTGAAAGTAATCTGATGTCATTGGGCGCACTAGGAGGACTCATAAGATTGGTTGGAGGACTCATAACGCTACCGGGACTCATAACATTCATGTTTATTTGAGGACTCATAACATTCATGTTTGCCTGAGGACTCATAACATTCATATTTGCTTGAGGACTCATAACATTCATGTTTATATTACCCTGAGGACTCATTACATTGTTTTGAGGGCTCATAACATTCATATTTATGTTATTTTGAGGGCTCATGACATTCATATTTTGAGGACTCATAACATTCATGTTTATATTACTTTGAGGGCTCATTACATTTACATTCTGAGGACTCATAACATTCATGTTCATGTTACTTTGAGGGCTCAATACATTCATATTATTTTGAGGACTCATTACATTCATGTTCATATTATTGTGGGGACTCATAACATTCATGTTGATTTGAGGATTCATCATGTTTTGATTCATTATCATCGCATTCTGCTGACTCTGGTTCATCATCATATTTTGATACGGGTTCATGACTTTTTGATGGTTCATCAACATATTCTGCCGGTTAACCATTGCTTGATGATTATTTATCATCGCCATTTGATGCTGCATCATCGGATGTTGCATTTGTAGATTCTGTCCAGCTATCATATTTTGCATTGCTTGAAGATTTTGACTCTGAGCATTTGGCCCATAGTTGTAACAATTTTGGGATCCCATTTGCATCAATCTCCCTTGAGAAGTCATCAAATTCTGATTGTTTTGAGATTTTTGTGGATTATTCTGTTGGGCCATTTTATAACTGTCACCGTTTCCTTTGACTTCTACATTCTTCAACTTCTCCAAAGGATTCAGACCAGAATCTCCAAGTGACATTGCAGTTTCTTCGCTATTTTTATCAGCACCAATTGACATAGCCAAAACGTCTTTAACTTTGACTTCTTTCATAGGTTTAGAATCCTTAGGAACAGTCGGCAGTGGTTCTTTAAATACCCCTTCATCCTTTTTACTATCTACTTTTTTGTTTTCTTTTTTCTTATCCGTATCTTCGTCTTTACCATCAGTCTTAGTTTCTTTAGCTACAGTAGCCAAACTGTCATCTTTATCAACTGTTTTTTCTTGAACTGTATTATTATCATCGTTTTTCTGATTTTCTGCATTATTTTTTTCATTTTTACTATCGTTTTCTTTTGACGTCTCAATTTTAACAGGTACAGGTGGCGCGTTTTCGTTACTATTGGTTTCTTTTTCTGGCTTTTTCGCAGCAGAATTGTCGGAAGGTTCAGGGGCGTCAATGCCAAGAATAGATTGGTTAAGATATTGCATCATCTCATCAGGTATAACCAATTTGTTCTCAACCATTTCGCCTTCCGCCACTTCTTCAAGTTGCACTTCCTGGTTGGGGTGGTGTATTTGTGCTGTGGTGACAACAGTGTTAGTTTTAGTAGCCGTCCCTTTTGCGGAACAGCCCACGTTTTCTGCCTCTAGAGGTAGTTGAGAAAGATCAGGTAGTGGATCAAAGTTGCCCTGGAAATAAAAACATTTGTTAAAAGGACATAAACAGAAGATGGCAAAAATTAATATTATGTGACTGGGCCCATATCTATAGCTTATACTGCAGCTACTGTCTTAAGCTTAACTAACTAAGCTTGACTATTTTATAAGGCATCAGGTTATCTAGACTTAGACGACCATTTGCTGTCCATCGGCAGTTAACTTCAAAATTGTTAAAAGAAGGTGTCAGCCTGAACTGCTGGCCGATCAAAAAGCTTAGATCAAACAGTAGTTCATGAACTCTACGATCATGTTCTACAAATTGGTAATAAAAGAGAACTTAAATACCTTGGTATCTTCTTCATTGCTGACGTTAGATTGTCCAGAGAGCCTTCTGGCTTCTTCCTTGATCTGGTCAGCGGTGAGGAGAGTTCCTTCCGCTCCATTCACCAATTCTTGGAGACTCTGAAATGTTTTTAAAATGAAAAACTGAAAACTAAAGAACAGTGCCCAATAATGTGAGGGGTATTAGAAGGTGTGAGGAGTGCTCCTTTTGGGCTTAGACCCAAGGCACAAGAAGATGAAATTTTAGGGTTGCGGAGGTGAGGGTAGAAAAGACGGCGGAGGTTTCAACGTTTAGTGTCGATTTAATAGAAGGTACAAAATGACAAGACTGGCGTAGCGTAGCGTGGGTAGTCGGTGGTGGAGCTGTGCGGGTGGTCAGTAGCAGTGGGGCGGAGTCTGGGCTGGACGATGGTGTCGGTCAGACGTAGTAGGGTGGCTTCGGAGATCTGCGTAGATCGGATGTAGAGAGTCAGAGATTCTTCGTGACGTAGACTTGATGCGTATAGACAGTGTAATAATACTCCAGCTGTAGAGTGGCTGGTTGTACGGTTTTTTTATGTTTTCCGTTAGTCCCCACTCTACCGGATAGCCTCTGGTAACCCCTGTGCATGAACTCGGGCCCTGAGTTTTTGCACACGGCGTTACTCCGGTCATCGGCTCGTTACGTGGGATTCGATTGTTTCGGTCAGCATACAATGTCTTCTCCCATTGTGCTTGCTGATGCAGCGGTTTGAGTGCATTGCCTCTTACCCGTGTAATCTTGTGACTTTGTACGTTGTAACGTCTGGGTTGTTCACCCCCACAAAATAAATAGGGTTTATGATGACAGATTTGCAAACTGTTGAAAGGAGTGGGTGGATGACAAGGAGTTAGCTGAGAGACAATACTCGTACCTGTGCAAGAATAGTGGCTGCAGTAAGATGGGAAGGGGGGGCTGGAGCATATGCAGCAGAAAGTTGACTGGACCTGCCAAAAATACAAAGTTCTTAAGTGTGTCTGTAATTGCTGCTAACTTTTTATTAGTCTTAACGGGTCAAGGGCATACTCCACCACGTGACTCGCGCGGCCGTTTCTTTAACACTAGAGTAATGATTTTTTCACACATTTTAGATATCGACCAGATGCGTGTTTGGATCGTCTTATTTTTAAAAATATTTTATTTGTTAAAGGAGGTAAATAGATTATTAAAAAAATAAGACAACACAAACACGCATCTGGTCGATATCTAAAATGTGTGAAAAAATCATTGCTCTAATGTTAAATTCCAGGGAGAAAATCAAGGAATACGTTTGTATAGGAAAGCGGTCGCTCTACCACCGCTTAAAAACAGACAAATTCTTAGAGTTAATGTTATTTAACAGTATACCCACTATATATAACCTATATTATGTGAATATCGACCTTATCTTTGATATAGATAAGGTCGCTATTTCTGTAACACCAACCCTGCAGTTAACAGCCTTTTAGAGATGGGATGGCAGAATTGGCTCGTTAACATGGTTATATAGTCAATATTATATTTATGATAAACTTTAATACCTTCGACTACTGCCCGGGGATATAGGATCATAGAAGCTGGAGGGTGACGCCTGTGTGTGGGATGTGACCGCAGCACCCGGCCGGAGGTTGGAGGACCCCATGGAGGTCTGGCTGCTCTTCCTGGAGACATCGGATGACCTGAATACAAGAATAACCTTCAGCAAATCATAACATAAAAATTCTTAGCCTTTTTCAATTGTAACAATTCATAACATTTTGAGTGTCCAAATCCTTACAGACAAATACTTTGGCTTGTCGATATGAACACTGGACAAAGCTGCCGAGGTATTGATTTATAATTCTTGTATTTTTTTCGTAGGTTAGTAACTATAGCAAAATAAAGATAAAGATCATGTGAGGGAACACACCTTAGTCCAAACAGGCTGCTAGCAGTGGAGATTCCACTGTCTCTTCTCGGTACAGCTTGCTCTGTTGGTAGAGTAGTCAACTCTGTCACGTGACGGTCTATATCTGGACCACCAATTCTTCTGCTCATGGAACCTGCATCAGAATAGGTATTACAATAATCTGTAAGTTAAATTTTATGAAAAGTGCAATAAACTGTTTACATAATATGTGATTTATTCTTATTGGTTATGGTCAGTGCAAAAGTAGCTCTTGATCAAAGAATATAGAACAAAGAGAAGCCGCACTAGGCCACTGCCCATACAAAAACTTGGTGCCGTAAACAATTCTATGTTCCCATGGCAACCGTTGCAGCGTTGCTAGGTTACTATAAAAACGTAGTGTTTTGCCAAACTGTCATTTTCAGACTGAAATGTTCATACAATAAAGGAATATTTTTTTCTCATACAATTTTTTTTGACAGCTGTACTTTCATTTTTATTTTTTTTATTTATTTACACCCCCATTCCGACTTTTTTCACTATAGATTTATGCGGTGGCTCAGTATCGCGCTATTGAGTGCTTTCTCCCACCAAAAAGGTTTTTTTAATATTTGCTAAAACATCACACTAATTTTTCTCCATACTAAATTTTCGCATTCCGACAAGAACTTCAAGTGGTGGAAAAAAACTCTGCGGCCCCCAGTTTTTTGTGGTAAATCGAAAATAGACAAAATTTTCAGTTCAATGACGTCTTAAAACCGCATCTAGGTGGAAAAATGAGGAAATTATAACGTTTTCAACTTTGTTTAATAAGTTGTATGAAAATGCCCTTTTCGCGATGACGACACATCCTATCTTTGTGTCACTTGAAAAACGAATGATTTAATTGGTTGGAATATACCAGCTTCTCGAGAAAGTTGGCACTCGTACCATAATATGCTAGTGCCCTACCCTATATCTTCAAAGATCCTTGCTCTTGATACAGGTTAAACTGCCGCTCTGAAAAGAGTTAAAATTGTCTATCTTTCTTCCAGCAGATCATTTCAATGGTTTTCTTTGCAGTTTTTACAACTCTCATATTTCACGTGTTTTTGAGCACAAAATTAAACCAAAATGAAACGGAAAAATTGAAACGGAAAATTGTATAAACCGAAAAATCAGCAGGAAACCATTTTGGTACATCTGTGCAGATCTATTGTGTTCGTGTAAGTTAAATTTTATCTCCAAAACATTGGCCCTTTCTAAACTGTAATCTGTGCAATTAAATTTTAAATACTCTAGCATCCTCAGATATAAAGCCATAAGGGTGCTCTAGCATGATTTGATCGTGTGGGTTCTTTTTTAATATAGAGTAGCATATTTTATGCACTCAGTGGGTTTTTTATCTTATACAAGTAGCTACAATTATTTACCTGCCTAATTTGGGGGCAGCTGATTCTAGTAAGATGTTTACTCAGTCTGCAGTATCTTGCGAAAAAGATCGTTGGCTGGTATGATAAGAGCTTAAATGATAACACAGTATCTCACCTGACATTGGTCGTGCTGGGCCAACAAAACGCCCTCCTCCAGCGACGCCCATTTTGCTCCCAAACCTTAAAAATACAAATTTTACAAATTTAAAGCATTTATTTAAAAAACTTTGATTCTATTCTGTAATAGTGTTTTACATTGCCAGGGCCAATGCCCCCCCTGTAATAAACAGTAACATCTATTTGTATATTGTGTTGGGATCAGGCGAGATACATCTGTGTGGAACAAAGGGAACTTCTCCGCATCTGCCTGAGATGATGAGAAAACCACAGAAAACTCATCATGTAGAAGGCGGACTATTAATGGACATCAACAGTCTTCCGATCAACTTGAAGAGAGGGAATTAAGAATAGTCAATGATAGAAAATTCACGTGGTGAAATATAAACCTTGTACATCATAAGCAAGGTAAAAAAAAGTAACATTTAAAGCTGTAATAAAATGTAATTGTACTAAAACGGAACTTAGGTTTACCTATGTGGCGGTCCAGGCCTCTCTCCTATGGCAACCATTGCCCTCAGCATCAGTGGCAGCTCTCCAATCTCGCTTAGAAGTTCTTCTTCTTCGACCAACTGGAATTAATTAATTAATTTAATGTGTGCATAGAATGCATGCTAGGATACATTTATGGTACAGGGATTACAAGTACATCTTGTATATGTACATCGATATGTATCGCTGTTGTGATGCGTATATGACGCGTAATTGGTAAAATCTCTTTGAAATATACCAATTACAGTCTTATACAAGTCACAACTGCAGGTCCCAGCCTACTGCCAAATAAGCTGAAAGCTGGGTATTGGAAATCCTTATAATCCCACAACTTGAATCAAATAACAACATACACTATTCAATGACTGTTTAAATTATTAAATATTGTCAGCAGCTAGGGATGTAAATTATTATAAAATGGCGTAATGGTTAGTCAGTCAAGTAGGGACCGCCTTGTGATGATAGCCCATACACCATTGGGGGTAGATAAGGGAAAGTGGGTAATCTTTTACTGAGAAGTTCCACCATAATGTTAAGCCCTTAGAGTAATGACGCGCTAGGCTATAGAGGGGCCCTAACGGTCAAAAACCATTCTATGATTGTCAAACACGAAGTTGGCTATAGTTTGCAGCAAAACAAATGCCAATGTTTTACAAATGCCAATGTTTTACAAATGCCTAATGCGGCCTTGGCATATCGACAGTAATCAACTGTCACTATCAACAGTAAACATACTTTAATTTACAAATTGATCACCTAAATTAAGAAAAACTGGTAAATAATGTAAATATGTTGACAAAAGGAAAGTTTTCATACAAATAATACCCATGTTAGGACAATATATGCCAAAATCAATGTAAATCAAAATAATTATTTATCGAAATCAATTACCTGTGAAATGTGACTCCTTTAACACCTTTGACACTCTTACTGCTACAACCAAGCATACTACAATTCACCATTGCCGTTTTTGATGATTAAAATCAGGAAGTATCCACGTTATTTACTAGCAAAGCGACGAAAGTGACGTTACGCGTCTGTTGTCAAACAAATAATAATGGCCGCCAGCAGAGTGAAGTTGTCGCTAACCAAAAAATTTGCAACGCTTCGCTGTATGGGAAACGGCGAAAGGGCCTCTCTATGGCCTGGCGCGTCATTACTCTAAGGTTAAGCCAGAGTCTTGGCTATTATACCAGTTAAAGAAAACACTGTCATAAACTTTAATTACCATAGCAAGCAAAGATTTTATATCTTTAGTAGCAAGTTTGTGACTTGTCTTTACAAGCTTTTTGTGGATCAGAATTTTAATATTGTTTTATTATGAAAAGTGATGAAGTAACTGACCTCTCCTTCCATTTGATAGTAAGGTGCACTGGCCTCTTCCACAAAGTGGCCAGCAAGTCCCGGAGAGTTGAAGTCCAGGTCGTCTCCGCATTGTCGCGAAAGCTATAAATTAAGAAACATTTTAAATAGGTAATAATATAAACATACCCGATAGATATGGACAATGAAAATATTTCAATAATAAGCTGGCAGCCCAATAGTTAGGCTAAGGCGGAAAGGCATTATCGCGAAATGAAAGCTAAACTAACTAACTAACTAACCATCACGCCATTTCCCCGTAGGGGTAGGCAGAGATAATAGAACGCCATACCACTCTGTCCTGACAGACTTTCTTTGCTTCCTCTACATTTATACATCTTCTCATGCACATACGCCGATTATTCCGACTTTTCACATGACCACTTTCAAGTACTTGACGTACTTGGTCATGCCATGTCTTTCTCGGCCTTCCGCGGCTTCTACATCCAGGCACACTTGCATTTAATCTTCTTTTAGCCGTTCTTTCATCACTCATTCGCTCCACATGACCAAACCATCGTAAAAGCCCTTTCTTAATTTTGTCGATAATGCTTATCTCAGCCTTGCACTCTGCTCTAATTTGGACATTTGTACACCTATCATACATAGTCTTACCACACATAGATCGCATTTCAACAGCATTCAGTCTACTTTCATCCTTCTTTTTCCAACACCACGCTTCACTACCATACATAAGGGTTGGTACCAGAACTCCGTTGTGTACTGCCAATTTTGCTTCTTTCGATAAGTTCTTGCATAATAAGAAAATGCATTTTTTTTTTTATTTTAAATTCTTTTTACAAGTAGAATATAAGATATTTAAGTCTCAGCACAGTTTGATTTTACGATAATGACCTTTTCAGCACATTGAGATGAAATTCTATTTTGTTTACGACTCCATTACCTTCTTGATCGAGGACATGTTGTCTCTGGTATGGCAGACCCAGAGCTCACTTGTTCACGCATTTGAAGCAGCTGACCAGATATCTGGTATTCTGTAAACAACTGTCTGTTGCATCTCTTGTTAAAATATTGAAATAAATAAGTAAATACCTGCGTGTGTGGAGACATAGCGTGGTCCGACTCGGACTTGACGCTGGCGCTGGAACGCGAGGCTCCGGCGGCGCTCTCCCACCGCGGGCTGCCCCCTCCCATCCCCCGCTCCCCCCTTCCGACTCCTCCTCCCGACTGCCGCCTGGAACATAACAACCCATGAAGATTAGTTACAAATTAACATCGCTCAAAAACTATAAACAACATTTTTATCACAAAACGATTTGCATTTCACACACCAATGTCTCTATTATGTGGCATTGTAAACTCAAGACCGGATTTGGACTTTTTCGGTGTAAATCTATCAAGATTTAAACATCAACTGAATTAGACCAGATATTGTGAGTCCAGCTTCTTAGCCATTACGCTACGGAGGCCGCCCATAGATTATTGTCTTGAGGGTGTCCTAGCTTTATACATTATCATTATTTATGTTATTTCAAAGCTCTATGGGCGTTGAAACTAAATAAATATATAATAAAAAACTTTTGGTTGTCTGTAAAGTTGGTTTACGGAAGATAATTTTACGTGATAACGTCATAAGAAAACATTGATGAAAAATAGCATACTTTTATGAATTGAATTGAATTATTATTACTGAATTATCATTATTTTGTATAATTCAAAGCAGGAGTTAATTGAAAATGTCAATTTTTTTCCATAAATTAAAATTTTTTTGCACTCGTTAAATTCACTTACACTTTGTAGCTTGTGTGCTGCTGCTGTCTCCCTTCTACTCGGACGCATCGGCCGATGGAGTGGAAGAGAGATAGTTGCGTCACAAACCGAACGCTTAGACCGATCGTGCCCCTCTATCGCTTGTTCCGCGCTCTCGCTTACACACTCGGCTCAGGCGGAACGTGACAATGAGTCATGCTTTTTCGTGTGTGCAGCCGGCGTTCATTGATTTATTAGACATTATCACGTCAATAATATTGTATTGTCTTTCTTGTTACTTTTTTTCATGCATACAAATGTTTGTAACTTCATGTCCGTAAATATATGAAAAAACATTTTGAGTGTGCCTAAGTATTGGATTGTATTCAATTCCAATTGACATCTCAGTCTGCTGAGAAGTTTGGAAGGGAATAGAATGTCTATGGCATTAATCTATAGGCGCCTACAAACACAAACATTTTCATTCTATTATTATTTTATTACCACTCATAATTACCTTTATGTTTTTTGTTGGCGTAGAATTCAGCTCCATGAACGGTCTTCACATGTTTTCTAAGAGAAGAGGGATCCGTGTAACGTTTAGTACATCCGGGCGCCTTGCAGACATAAGGTTTCTGGAAATTATTCACAATATTGCAGCTTCAAAATATTCACATGACAGGCTAATAAATTTGAGTTACAAAGAAGATAGAAAGTTGGAATAATACTCCTTTATTTTAAGTAAAAAATCACAAACCTTATTTATCCTTAGCGAGTGCATAAAAATAAAGTAAACAAGTTTTAAACAAAGCGATAAACAATAAATTCTTTATAAATAGTCTTACGAGATACAGTATATAAGAATTTAAAATCAATAAAGGGTTAAAAACGACATTTCCTAATAATAAATAAGACATTTCTGCGCCTCTATTCTCTTGTATTATCGCGCTTAGGATCACCAAGGAGGCTAAAGTTCTTCATGAGCAATATGGCCATCTGCTGCTCGATCACAGATCACTATCGACGCGGTAATAAGCGACGTGATAACGATTTCTTACCATGGATGTTTAACGTTTTCGCGATCACAATGGAAAGGTTAAAAGTTATCGATCGGGATTATTAAACGAGCGCATCAAGTCCGAGCCCTTTCCAGAGATATATATTCTTCGCACATATCTTCATTCAATCTTTCTCGAGTGCCGTATTGCATTTAGCCGGCGTTCAGCAAGCCAAATATTGAGAAAAGCAGTCGACATAATAAACAATCCGACACGCGCGTTGATTTGACGTTTCCCGAGCGTTGCCTCGGCAATGGTCGGCTCGGCGAACGTGGAATGAAAGTATGTTCATTGTGATCGGTCAAATCGTTAGCGTTAGCACGTGATTAGCACGTTTTTAACTACGTCGATAGTTATCTGTGATTGAGCTCCTGAAGTAAGTTAGTAAAAAGCGTAATAAAGCATGTGTCTAATTTGGGTGTCTGCGATTTTAAATTTTTGTAAATCTACTATGGTGAAGGTGTGTAGTGGTATTTGCATGTTGGTGTAGTGTTGTTGTCCTGACAAAGAGACGGGTTACGTCTCGAAACCGGTAGACAGAAAAGTCGGTGAGTGGTTTTATACAAATTTTATTAACATATATAATATTAAAATGTTGGACCACAAAGTTAATGCTTTGAATATTAATAATATAGTAAAATGTAGTTTACCTCATTGCTGTGCGTCCTATTCTGATGTTTGGCCCTGTCGCTGGCGTTGGAGAAGGCCTTGGAGCAGCCGGGGTACTCGCACGTGTACGGCTTCTCTCCCGTGTGGCTGCGAAGGTGCGTCTTTAGGTTCTCTAGGCGAGAGTACGCCTTGCAGCAGCCCTCGAACTGAAAAAGAAGGGAAAATTAGACTGAATGCTACAGATAATTTGCGAGAGAAAGATTCTACAATGAATATATAGAGTGAAATGGCGAATGGCGTTCCAGATAATTATGAAGAGCTATATAACCTATGCGAGGAACCTTTCATCACATAGCACATCAAGCAGGCTATATCGCAAGGATGGAGGACGTCTGATCACCTAATAGGCTCTTGATCTATAAACCAATTGTATCACAGACTACAATATGGGACCTAGATGCAGTGTTTTGTCAATGGACGCCCATATTTATTTTATTATTTTTACTTATATAATTACAAGCGCAGAATAGAAAATTTTTTGAAGTAAAAAAATACATTTACAAGAAACACCAGTAGTTTGTGAAAGAAGCACCCTCTTTATTCGTTGTGAAGCATTTCTACCTCTCCTCTAACCTTTAATTCATTCATCCTCTTCCCTATCCCTTTCCTTCCCTCCTCTATTCCATTTCCCGCTATCATATTTTAGTGTATTAATCTTGTAAATAATGCAATGTAATTTGTAAGCTTTATCTTCCCACCAATACTAGGTACAATAAATGATTATCACTAAAATAAATAAGGGCTGGTAGGAAGATATTGCTTAATAAGCAACAAGCCCGCCATTGTACACTTGCTATTTAATTGTACATGAAGTTTTAAATAAATAAATGATTAAATAGGGTCGATTTATTTATTGTGACATGGCAGCCTGTGTCTCATTGAGAGTCGAGCTCATCTGCGCCTTGAGATATTCTAATAGTCTAGGTAAATAGTTGCACTTACGGTACACTTGTGCGGCTTCTCCCCCGTGTGTCTCCTCATGTGAACCACCAGCATGTACTGAGCCTTGAAGGGTTTCTCCAGCCTCGAGCAGCCCGCCCAGCGACACACGAAGGCCTTCTTACTGCTGTGGATGTGCTCCGAGCTGATGTGCTTCACCAGATCGTCAGGAGTTGGAAACTCCAGCTGACAGTCCACCTGAAATCATCGTAAAAGTTATTAAAACGAGATTAAAACTCATATTACATTTAATAATAGTATTACAAAGTTTTTTTGAGCATCACATTTGTGGGACCCATTCGTCCAAAGTGCAAATATAATTCAGCTGCGTCAGTTATTACTACACGAGTAGGTAGTTCCTAGAAAATCATCAGCTGACGCTGCAATTCACACGGGCAGTATGGCTTTGCACACAAATGTTTATCCCCACCATACAACGCTAATAACAAAGGACTACTGTCTTATAAATACCCGTACCGAGGGTCAGAACAGTAGTGCAACACACAACCATCTTATACCATCTACGCAGTTACTCTCTTCAGTCGGAGAATCGCCAGTCCACGTCAGCAGACAAGACGCAGTGTCTTGCCTGACGTAGACGACGCCGTCATGGAAGTCTCGGACCACGCCCTGGATTCACACTCCTGGTACCAGCATCGGAAGCCCGACCCGCATCGTCTGCTCTCCTCGTTGCTCTGCTACCACCGTGGCTCCAGCCGCCGACTTTGCTCCATCTCTACGGAACTGCCCCGCACTCATCCGACACGCAATACTCATCCTTATTAACTAAATAAACGCATACAACATTACCGGCGTTTCCACTAACCTTCCACTGGTAAAAGGGGACTCCTCTATCACCAAACCCCTTTACACCAAGTGTAGGGTATCTTGATTATTTATTACATGAAGGCAAGATGATCAGTCTACTACTTCTACTACTTTCCCTGTCTCTTGAGTATTACAGGACATTACCCAGTGACAGTTGGTCTCGATGAAGTCTGCCGGCTCGTCCTTGAGGTCCGGGCCGTCCTGCACCGTGCTCTCCGCTGCGGCGGCCAGGGGGCGCTCCGGGTGGCGGGGGGCGGCGGGGGTCGGGGGGCCCGAGGGCGGCGCCCTGGGCAGGGCCCCAGCACTGCGAACATTACACTCTGTTAGATAACTTGATCTAAGAAGGGAGACAATTCCCATATCAGCACTGCATTGATACAACAAGTACATAGTACCTTGATCATTTTATTACATGGAGGTAAGATGATCAGTCTTACGCTTCAGTGCCAGTCCTAAGTATCATACATAGATATCACACAATAGATCTTCACAGATCGCAGCGACGTCAGGAGCTCAATGTCCTGACCCCTGCTTAGAATAAGAAGGTAATATTATGAATGTTGATATCAAGTTGTGAACATACCTGTCAGCCTCCATGACGCTGGTGGTCTCGCGGCGGGGGGCGGGGGGCGGCTGGGGAGGGGGCGCGTGCCCCCCGCTACCCCCACTCCCGGACAGGTGTGGCGGCCTGTTGGCAAAGACACTACCATAGTAGTGCGGTAATCTTTTAATACAATACAAATATTAAAGGCGGCATGAATCACATTTAAATATTGATGTATTTAATGATAGATGTGGTGAATTCAAGAGGAACCTGAAATCTTTTTATAACCTCTGATTGAACATATTTATGCAAAGTACTTGAAGCTTTTTTAAACCTGTAAATTGTATAGGAGTATAATAATGCTGTGTAATTCTGTAATTGATGTGTAATAAAACCGTGTATGTAATTATTATGATAATATCGCACCCCGGGAACAAAAGAGAGTCAACTCTAAAAACAAAATTTTTTGGGAAATGGCTAAAAACACTAACTTTTTTGTTTCTTAATTTTTTCACAATTTTTTTGGTTGTAATTTCTACGACATCTGTCGCAAAGGTTTAAGAGCTTTTTTAGTTCTGTTTAAATGATTTCGTGCGGATGGTAAAAACCCAACAGTGAAAAGGACAAAACCTCTATTTTTCTAAATTTTGAGTTGTCTCTCTTTTATTGCCGGGGGTGCGATATGTAAAATGATAGATATTGTCACATTGTAGAGTTACCTGTAATCAAATTTTAAAAATGAATGTTTGTAAACCAGAGTTGTTAAATAAAGTAAGCATTTACAGATGTGACAGACTTAAACTAAGACCAACTTTCCAACCAACCAATAATGAAGAAATTACATGTAAATTGCTTTTGTTTTTTCTCTTACAAATATTACTGAGTCTATTGTTCTACGCTGAGCGAAATGGTGATACTCTGGTAGGTTAGCACAGACACAACTTTTGACGTTCCGGACATGCGATATCGCGAACTTCATTCATTACTTTTGTTTTGACGCTATATTAATTGTCACAATGTACTGAATGAGGTTAGCAATATCGCATACTGCAATTTGAAAAGATATGTCTGTGTTACGGCCCCTGATGAGTGTGGAGCACACACATCCCTTGCGGTCTGACCCTCTACGATACACTAGGTAATGCATTATTCTCAAGAGATGAAGAAGCTTCTTCCAAGCTTGGAATGTGGATAATCAAGCGTTTGGCTGGATCAGGCTACCAGTCAACGTATTATAAATATAATGAGTGATTGATTAATTGGATAGTTACCTGTGCAGGTAGGGTAGCAGGGGGTGGGGGGCGGCCTCAGGTACATAGAGCGAGTGTGGAGGGGGTAGAAGGGGGCCACGTGCCAGGAGGGGTGGCAGCAGCCCGCTGCCCGCCAATCCCAGCGCTGGGGATAACGTCCTAAAACACAGAAAGTTAACATCACTACATGCTTAATATTTTATATATACTTTAGATGGCTGTACAGCTCATGAAAAGCTTTAGCCTATGGTTTGACCATGGTGATATACTATCTGGTGATAGGTAGTTCGAATTCCTCAACTGTAATGTATTGGTATCCTACCGACTGCGCCACTGTAATGTATTGGTATGGGGGCTTAAAAGAATACACGACTGTGACACGTTCGTACATCTTCTGTCGCACCTCACACACAGTCCTCATTCACACACATATCTCTCATTTAACAAAATTTATTCGGGGCAAAGACACCGAGAGCTCAATTGGGGGAACTTTTGGGCCTTGGCCGGAGAATTAGGGAAAAAATATTTTGAAAGGAATTCAACTTCCCATCACCCTTTCCCGGG